>JASDQU010246161.1:3889-16457 GCA_032191745.1 Picea mariana
TAGGTGGGTGAGGAAAACTAGCAGTTTAATTTAATTAATTAAGTGATTTTTTGGTGAAACTAAGGGATCACATGACAAGTGTACGAGGGATAATTTGTCCTAATTAATTTTTAATAAAACAAATTTAATGTGTAAAGGGAAGTGTCACTAAGAGGAACTCTATAAAAGTGATGGGAGATATGAGGAAGGGATCAAGACTGGTAAGTGTAAGTTTATGCTATCAGATTTTTCTCTTGACTGAGTTTTCTTGTGGGAGTTGAGATACCCAGCTCAAATAGAGAGTTGTAGCTCAACCTTGCAAGGCGAGCTGGGAGATAGCTTTCTTTGGTTTGTGTTCATGGCTCCTCTATGGCTCAGGGGGCTCAAGGGGAAGAAGAGTACCTTTAAAAAATAGGAGTTGGATGGACCACAATCACGGTACAACCACTACGGATTCTTCGCCTTCGGTTACAATATGCCTTTAAAATTTGCAGTTGTAATTTAGTTAGAAATTGTACATATATCCGTGTGTTTTTGGAATCATATTGGATTCCTATTATAGTTGGCATGATTTCTTGAGGTGGTTCAATGGGATTAAATTTGACGGACTCGTTTCTTTTGTATATATGTGCCTTGTTTCATTTTTCTTTATGCCTTGGTATTTTTAACTCTGCACCTTCTTCTTTTTTTTATAT
Organism: Picea mariana; assembly: GCA_032191745.1. NCBI lineage: Eukaryota > Viridiplantae > Streptophyta > Pinopsida > Pinales > Pinaceae > Picea > Picea mariana. The sequence continues at coordinate 4,564 of JASDQU010246161.1, forward strand.
ATCTCTACACCTTGGGATTTTTTTCTTATCTCCATGCTTGGGTGATCTTCTCTCGTTGTGTTTCTTCTCCATTTTGAGCAAGGCTTGGCATAGTCTCTCTTTGTGTTTTTCCCATTGCGCAACTAACTGACAAGCCTTGTACCTCTCTATGTCTTGATGGTTATTCTCTCACATTTACTTTTACCTTGGCTTCAACATTTAAGATGGATATGGTGAATATTTTTTGGTCCACCAATTTTTTAAGGATTCTTGGTGTTTTCTTTTGAAAAACCGTCCTTACACAAAAAATAATTTGTGTCTCCCTGTGTGCAAGGAGGCTTGGTGTTTTCCTTTAAACGTTGTGCTTACAAATCCATTAATTCGTGTCTTTGTGTAAGAAGACTTTCCGCTTTATTTAAAAAAAATGTTCTTACACAACCATTGATTCACATTTTCCTTGTGTAAGAAGGGTCTTTGCGTTTTCTTTCTTCAACTGTTCACACCCAACCCCCAAAAAAATGATTTTCCATGCGTCTCTGGAGGGGATCCTACTCTACACTCTCCCAATTTCTATCTTCTTTTTGTTTTGTGTTGCTGGATGGTATACACTTAGTTTTCCTTTCCCTCACTGTTTACCGAGGAGAGCCATGCGTTTCCTATATCTGTTATTCTTGACATGAATTTTCATGCATGCATGTTGAGCGCTTACTCTCCCTTTGTCTTGGCGCTTGGTCCTTGGTGTTGTTTGGTGTTGTGTGTTTTCTTGTTGCTCAGTTCTATGTGGCCATAGGTGACACATAGGTCACACATAGCACAAGCTCTTTTGGCCCCCTTCTGAGCTCCTTTGTTAGCTCTCCTCCTCTTGTTTTGTGGTTGGCCATGTGGTTACAGTGATGTTGTTGCGTTGGCTTGTGTATTGATGAGTTGGTTACAGTGATGTTGTGGGCCACCGTCCAATATAATTTTTTTAATGAAGACGCACCTTTCCCAATGCATGGAGAAGAGAGTGACATGATTTTATTTCTTTGTTCAAGAGTTAGCCAGAATCTCAGGATTGCCCAACGAGATTTTCTTTTACTAGCATATTTTTGCTTCCTTTTCTACTCAGAATTTTATTATCATTTTCTCAGTGCCCTTCCAGGAGTTTGTTGGTGTTCCAGTTTCGAGGCTCGAGCCTAGATCCTTCGTTTCAAAATCTCATTAAAATTTTGCTCGGTGTTTACCTTCCACGCCTCTTGAACCCGATTATGGTGTGATTTATTTAAATATTGGGAAGCTAATACTCAATCCTAGTTTTACTCGACAACGTTTCTACCCTACGCTTTATTTAATAATATATATATTTAGGAATTTAACAAGACCCTCGAGGCGATATTAAAGTTCTTTCCAGTTAAAATTTATATTTCAGTTTATCATTATTCTAGATTAAAATCTTGTTTTGTTTAAAATTTATTTTAAAATCATACTACAATTAGGATTTTTTCCTATAAAGTCATACTTTCTATAGTTGTGTACCAATGGCTTGAATGTAGAGAATGGTTTTCACTTTTATATTTTTATTCATTTCCTATTTATATTCATAGTGTAATGATGGTAATCATATATGATGAAATCCCCATGTAAAAGATGGTACTCACTATTATAATTATATTGGTATTTGTATTTATTTTCACATCTATAAATGATGGTAACCATTAAGGAGTAAGCTTAGATTCTTTTTAACTAGCACCTTGTTGCTTATAGTTGTGATCATCTTAGTTGTACATTCATGGCTAAGTGGTTGGGAAATCCACCCAGTCACCTATGGTTGGTATGTTAATTTATAAAAGAAAGCAAGATGTTATGTTGATGATAATTTTGTTTAGCATGTACGATAATGTTGATAGCTTCCCTCATTTTTCTTTTTATGTTGCTTCTTGTAAGTTAGCCCCTTTCTAAAAGAGAAAACTAATTTCTTAAGTTCATTGTACACTTATGCATGCTTGGCTTATAAAGGAGTGGTTAAGTAAGGAACTTGAGTATATTGTGCCTTATAACAATGTGGATATAGGATTGATGGTTTTAGTTTCTGGCTTCTTGCGCAAATGGATTGTATGTCATGAATCATAGTCATAGATTTTAGATTTCTTTTGCATTTGGATTTATGTAATAAATGGTATTTTTAGATATTTAGTTCTTGTTCATTTAGTTTATTCTTGAATGATGGTTTTAAACTTAGTTATTTCTTGTGTGCATGAAAATGAAAGTATTGAATGGCATATTGTATAATGTTTAGATTTTACTTCTTGTGTGCTAGGGAACATCAATGTAATGAATGGTTGTCGGTTATTTACTTCTTGTACCATGAAAAATTTATTGTAACGAACGATTGTTTAGGTATTATACTTCGTTCTTTCCATGGAATAAATGTCGAGTTGTGTTGACCACACTGCGCCTTAATTTTTGTTGTGGCAGGACTAATTAGTAACTAGTTTTCTCTCACTCATTAATTAAGTTGGCTCGTGAATGTTCTAGAATTGTTTAGTTTTGTGCGTAGCGATTTTTAATATTGATGTGTGATTGATACGATCATGGTTACTCTTGCGCCCTCGTTAATGATATAGGATTGATAGAATGATGTAGATGTTGTATATTAGCTGGTTGCTCAAATTGATTATGCTAGTGGGATGTAGAAACCTCCTTATTCCCCAAAACAATCGGTATCCTTAGACATTAAATGGTTTAAATCAATTGGAACATGGGATTGAGCGTTGCTTATGTGTTTTGGAGGTCCTAACCTTGCAAGGTAGGTTGGACGGGTAGTATATTATGTGTTTCTTGCGATTATCTTTATGATCCTTATGACTTGTTATGTTATCTTATGTTTCCTTAGTGATATTTGATGATCGTCCTTATGAGATGCGTTGAATGTTTAAGATTTTAATTTTATGCATCATTTTTAATTGTACAATGAAATGATGTGGGGATGTTGTTAATTATTGTGTTAATACATGAGCATGCATGTCGTGGTACATGGTGATAATGTGACAACATTGTGTTGTATTCGATTATTAATGCATTATTATTGTTTCGTTAATTTATGTGATTGATGTGTCGACGATGTTGGATTTTTATTATGATGTTTAAATTTTCCTAATGCATCTTTAAAAAAAATGACCTATTGTACGTCGCTTGGTTGTCATATCAGTGGGTCCATTAGTAAAGGTGTCAAAGTGGGTTCGACCCGCAACATAGGATCTTTACATTGTCCTTTGTGAAAACACTTGATTATAATTTATCACTAATTAAATTGATTTGTATTCATGTAGATAATCATGATTAGAGGACACCATGAAGGAAGATGACGGGGTGCTAGGGGAGGAGGCCTGACACCTCCAATAGCATCCATGCTCGAGGAGTCTAACCCTAAGGAGAAGAAAAAATCGTCAGACAAGAACATATAGTTGTGGGGGATGTGGTTGGGTTGATGAGGTACTTTTAGAGGATTTTAGAGGCCTTGATTAGCTGGTTGGATAGAGATGAGGCCAGGGTATCGGTACCCCCTAAGGGTCCACCGCATGCCTCAGCCGGTACTAGTAGCATTCACCGAGAACTCGAGAAGGTCAAGTTTCTTGAGTTCTTTAGTGCCACGGTTAGTGCAGCCACTGAGGCATGGTTGGAGAATATAGCGATGTGATTTGCACTTCATGACAATACCTCCAACATGAAGGTCTACATGGCATTAATTCAGTTGAAGGGGAGCACTCTGCTATTGTGGAAGATGGTCCTACCACAATTGAGCATGGCCATCGAAGATGTGTCATGGGAACTATTCGATGAATGATTCCAAGAGAGGTATCTGTCGAAGGATTTCTTTGAGAGTCAGCTCAATGAGTTCAATGCCTTATGTCAGGGCAGTCGTACGGTGCCAAAGTATGAGGCTCGTTTCATGGATCTTCTTCGGTATTCTCTACATCTAAACACCGAGAATCTTAAGATCAACATGTTTGTATTTGACCTTAATGTTAGGATCCGTGTGAAAGAGAAGATTTTATCGCCTCAAATGTTGCATGATGTTGTCTAGAAGGCCCTCATATATGAGGAGGAGCTTATTAACGGGAGTCAGAGTAGGACTGTGGTGAGACCGACAGGACAGGCGACATTTGGTGTGCAACAACATCAAACACCAGCTAGAAATCCATCAGGGTATCGAGGCACTTTGAGAGGATCCACATTCACTACAATATGGTGATTGACGCCTCAATAGTGGACTCCCTACATAGGACTACAACACTAGCATAAACATCGACCCCAACAACATCAGTTCAGGCCTGTTCACTAAAAAAGACTAGGGTTACAGGCTGATGGGCCATCAACTTCTACTTTGGGGACCAGGAGTACTAGACTGAAGACTGAATGTTGGACATCTGGAGAGCCACATAACCAGCATGACTACCCAGTTGAGAGGGCTAGAGCAGCTAGATCAGTCGAACCCACCACAATAGGATATTTTGGGAAGGACCATCAGATTCACACATCGGGGAATAACCACTAGGACAAACACCAGTCTATTGTGTTCAAGATGTCAGGTACCATTGCTAACCAGAAATTTAGTATTTTGAGAGATCTAGGTGCTACAAAGAGCTTTATTTCTGGTGCAATGCTAAAAAGAATTAAGGTAAAGGAATTTGAACAAGACGAGTTTAGCTACATATAAATGTTTTCGGGAGACAAGTAGAAGCTTGGAGGAAAGGTTATGGGTTGTATCCTTAGCCTAAGATATTTTATCACAAGGGCCAACCTGTATGTCATGATCTTAAGATCTTATGACGTAGTGATTGGTATGGATTGGTTGGAATCACACGAGGCGATACTCAATTGTAAGACAAAATGGTTGAGTTTTATCAATGATGAGGGACAAAGACATGTGATTTTAGGAAGAAACCATGGAGTTTCCCTAAGGTTCATCTCTTCCCTATAGCTACAAAAGAGCATGCACAAGGGATGCAATTTATGTGATCCTTGCGTTGAACGAAAAGGGCGTGGTGAAAGGGATAGAAAACCTTTCGATAGTACAAGAATTTGCGGGCATCTTCCCAGAGGAGTTACTAGGGTTTTCTCCTGAGAGGGAATTGAAATTTACCATCAGCCTAAAATTGGGACCTGAACCGATATAAAGAAATCCTTATTAGATGTCGACCCCTCAGTTACAGAAGTTAAAAATGCAATTGAAGGAGTTGTTGGATCTAGGAATTATACGTCCAAGTGTGTCACCATGGGGTGAGCTTGTTATTTTCATATGAAAGGATGGGTCATGGATAATCTACTTTGACTATCGTCAAGTGAACAAGAATTTGATCAAGAACTAGTATTTGTTGCCAATAATTTATGATTTCTTTGATCAAATGAAGGTCGTGACTGTGTTTTTGAAGATCGAATTGAGATCAGGGTATCAGCAACTATGAATCAAGGAGGTAGATATTCCTAAGACCACTTTGAAGATGAGGTTTGGACACTACACGTTTACCATTTTACCGCTTGGACTGACAAACACCCCAGGGGTATTCATGATCTTGATGAATGGGGTGTTCCACGAGTACTTGGACAAGTTTGTTCAAGTATTCATTGACGATATTTTGATATATTCTTGGATTATAGAAGAACATGATGAACATTTGCGCTTGGTACTACAATCTCTATGAGAAAACAAATTGTTTGGGAAACTTTTTAAATGCTCATTTTATGAATCAAAGATTCATTATATAGGGCATGTCATCTCCAGTGAAGCTATCACTGTGAATCCAACAAAGATAGAGGCTATTATGGAATGGAATGCGTCGACAAATGTCCCAGAATTGCATAGATTCATGGGTTTAGTGGAATATTATCGATGGTTCATCGAGGCTTTTTCGAATATAGAAAATCTGATTATGAAATTGCAGAAGAAAAAAAAGAAGTTTGTATGGACCAAGAAATGCGTGGAAGAATTTCGAAGACTCAATGGGCTGTTGACAATAACACCAATACTAAAAGTCCCTAACATGGACGAGGACTTCTTGGTATACACTGATGCATCCAAGGAAGGCTTAGGTAGAGTCTTGATGCAAGACGGTCAAGTGATCGCTTACAACTTGATAAAGTTAAGAAGGCATGAGGAGAACTATGCGACACACGATTTTGAGTTATTATCCATTGTGTATGCGTTGAAATTTTGGAGACACTATCTGATTGGAAGAAAATTCAAACTAAAAATGGACCATTTTGGTTTACAACACATTTTTATGCAAAGCAACTTGAATGCACGACAAAGGCATTGGTCGAAACTGCTTAGTGAGTACCATTTCGAGATTACCTGCATAAAAGGAACAATGAACAGAGTCGTTGATGCATTGAGTCAGAGACCACGCATATTTTTCGTGATACCTCTTCCGATGAATCTACGTGAAAATATTCTAACTTCATCATTTGAGAACGATTGGTATAAAGAGGTTAAGGAATTTATCAGAAAAAATACCATGTTGGTACCAAAATTTGAGGGATTTACTATGGACAACGATGGATTAATGAGATATAATAATTGGATTTATGTACCACCAAACGACGAGTTGATAATTTTGGTCTTAAACATAGATCATAGAGGAGTGTACATGGCTCATATAGGAGTCACGAAGATGAGGGAAGATCTTAAACCATTATTATTTTGGAAAGGAATGAACATAGACATAGTCAACTATGTGGCGAGATGTCTAGAATGTTAGCAAGTGAAGGATGAATATAGACATCTGACAGGATTACTATAGTTAAACTCTATTACAAAATTGAAATGGTAGGTCATTTTGATGGAATTCATTGTTGTATTGTCACTGACGAAAAGGAGGAATGACTTGATTTTTGTGGTAGTTTACACTCTGACGAAGAGTGTGCATTTTATCCCTGTGCGTACAATATATCAAGCACCAGAAATAGCTAGATTTTTCATAAACAATATTGTGAGGTTGCATGGCATGCATAAGAGGATCATATTCGATTGAGGAGCGGTGTTTACAAGATGATTTTGGATTAGTCTCCAAGAGGCCTTGGGAACCCAACTTAACTTTAGTACCACGTATCACCCAGAGACCAATGGCTAGACAAAAAGAATGAACAAAATCTTGGAGGACTTGTTGCGTATGTACGTGATAGACCAACATAAGCGTTGGGAAGAGTTCTTGCAACTGGTAGAATTTGCATACAACAACAATTATAAAAGCACCATTAAGATGGAACCATTCAAGTTTCCTTACGAGACACCGTGTCAGATGCCTTTGAGTTAGGATCAGTGTGAGAATAGGGTCTTGGTAGGACTAGAAGAGATCCACCAAATCGAAGATAAAATGAAAATGATAATACAAAGGATCAAGGAAGTGCAGGATCAACAGAAGCGTTATGTCGATGTGCATCACACTGAATGTAGTTATGAAGTTGGCGATCAAGTCTTCTTTCAGGCAAAACCGCACAAGAGTTCGATAAAGTTTGGAAAGGGTGCTAAACTCTCTCCTAGGTTCATGGGACATTTAGAGGTTGTGGAAAAGAAGGGGCTTGTGGCCTATCAACTAGCATTTTTTTATTCTTTGAGTACTATGCACAATGTTTTTCATGTATATTTTTTGAGACATTATTGTAACATACCTCAAAATTTACATAATAATAAAAAAAATTAATTGGGGACTTTGAGTTGGTTCTATGTCTTTAAATCTTTTCAGTCATTCGTCAACCACAATGTATAGCAGTCTTATTTCCTTTTACCCCTCATTCTATTTTAACATAAAGCCATCGCTTCCTATTTCAGTATTGAGTTATATACGAACATAGGTTCATATCTAGGGATATCCTATTTCGTTGCAACTTGTTATTATCTACTGATTTGTTTCCAAAACCACTTTATGATATGGAGATGTAACTACTTAGAGTCACTATCATACAAATGCGAGGGTTATAGATGTAATGTCTTATGATGCTCATTCCGATATATTTATATATATATATATATATATATATATATATATATATATATATATATATCATTATAAGATCTACATGGAGAGGTTAACATTATTCGGAAACAAAAGTTATTTGGGTATAAAATTGGGCATTAAACTTGCACCTTGAATACAAAGCACGCAGAGGTTAACTTGTGAAGGTTATGGTTATGATCGTGCTAACACAAATATTCATTAGGTAAGGACATGGGCTATCCACCTCGGATGGTTAATGAAAAGGTAGTTGGGTTCAACATATAATGATGCAGTAAGTAAGCCATCTGGTTACCTCGTCATTAATACTCTGAGCAACTGATACAGGTTGGAACCCTTGTACCTTAAAGGCCTGTCTGCAACATTTAAAGCACCTGGGATATGTCTATTCGATTCAGAGCTCGATTGGCATTCCCCAATGAGATGTCAACACTTACCCTATATTCACATGGTCCAAGTACGAAGACCCCATCCCCTTTACTCCATGTGAAAGGTTACTCCCTCACTTTCACTTTCATTCTAGTTTTGGTTTGGTGAAGGAGGAAGCATCCTCTCAGTCCATTTTTTGTTTGCATTCTGGCTTTGGTTTATTGAAAGAGGAGGGAACGTCTCAGACCATTCTTTTGTTTGGCTTTAGCATCATGGACATGAGTTTATGATTCGGCCCCTGTGCTAGATGGGTGAAGATCTTAGGTGGAACTTTTCGACGGTAGCTCTGCGCGCGGTAAGTTTACCCTTGACTGTTCTTTTGCTTACCCATTCGGATCTTTCTGTCTTGTTAGGTAGGTCTCTACATGCTCCTGGTCCCAGTCAGTTCTTTGGTAGCATTCTTCGAGGTTATTATGAAAGGGTAGGTGTTACCCTCGCCAGGTCTAGGTTCTTCATGGTTTAACCTCTTTCTCTGTACTAGTCTTCCTATTGAGGCCGAGCTATTCTCCTTTCTTGGAGGAAATTACTATGATGTCTCTTAGAAATGTGCATTCGGAATATGCTATTTTTTTTTGCTTGAACTTTTGTTAATGGCCCAGTTTCCCAATCGATTTGTCTTAAATGACAGAGTGTCATGTCCAGGTTTTCCCTTACTTAGATGCGTAACAGACCTTTCAGCATGCTGTTGAACTTGAGAGAACTTCTGTGTTTAAATATCTAGTCTCGTTATATTGATTAGGAGCGATGTTCTCATGGCCGGAGACATTTAATATTTCTTGTTCATATTTTAAATGTCACATTAATTTTATGTTTACTATTACTTTATGGTCGTTATATGCAAATTCATTTTCTGTAGTGTTGTTGATTAAGACCGGTATTCATCGCTAATGATGGGCCCCTTGATGTGTGAGGGTACCCATCAGGGAGACACAAAATCCTCCTCCCCTTTCGGTCTGGGAGGCATACGAGATAGCGCGATGGAAAGAGGCAAGAACACCTTTACAGTTAAGTATTCACTGGCCCACTATGTAATTTTAATTCTATTATGTGATTTAATCATCTTTTTCTATTGGATACATTATAAGGCTTCACATTATTTTGTGTAGGTGCGGTCACGCCGAAGCATGGGGATGCCCTATTCACTCCTTCAAGAGGTATTCAGATTACAACACAATGCCCATCTATCTATTTCGAGTTTACATGCACCGATGGTCAAGGCTTTGTCCCATCCCTAATGTTTGAAGATTTTTAGCTCCAAGTTTTGTATTCAGTTGATACAGGGTACACCCTAATTTTGTATAAACATTCTGGTATGAAGAAAATTTATGCCAAGTTTGCACCTGGTTGGACTTGTGATATTTAGACAGTCGTTCTATTTAAGTAATATGATCATTGTGCTTTGAGTATTATTTTGTTGTGTAAATGGGTTTCAATCTGTCACTTTTTGTGTTTAATATTTTTCCTCGGTATCTCCGAAAAATGATTTGTTATTACATATTTGAATTCTCTAGTTATTTTTCCAGAATTGAATCTCATTATTGATTGCACGGTCCCTTCTCAAAAATGATTTCGGCTAAGTACAGTAGTATGCCAAAAACTAGCATAATAACAATTGTGCCTAAGGGTTTTGTTTTCCATTGGGATTGGGTGATGACTTCTAGATTTCATTTAAGCATCGTATACTTGCATTCTGATATAACACTAGTTTTTGGTAGGAGTTGAACCTGAGTCTTATTCCACCATTTGTAATTTTAACTTACGAACCAGTTGTATGCAATGGTTTTTTGTAAAGCTTAGGTCTATGGGATTCTGTCCAGATTTTGGGGTTTCTCATATATAAATCGACAGGAAAAAGTTTGTCCATTTGAGATTATAAAAGATCGAGACTTTCAGAAGTTAGGGTTTATTTCTTTTCATGTGATTTTCTTACTCCATACTAGATACCCTATAGCATTGTACGTACGACAAAGGTTATACTGTAGATGTGCCTTTAAACCACAAAGTCATTACTAAAGTACCCTCACTACCATGCTGATGTACATATACTTAATTTTCTATAATGGGGTTTTGGTAAGTTTCTGAATTATATTTCTATGTAAGTGTTTATATGTATATCTGTCTAGTTTTTTTCCGGATACCTTAGTAATCAGTTTACTCCAGCATCATATTATATCATATAGAACGCTCCTTATATATATACATATATGTTCATGATATAATTATGCAGGTCGATATACATATCAATTAATACCTCTGTGATAAAGAGTGTATTTACTTTGAATCTGGACTAGTATTCTCATTAGAGGAGGCTCACTGCGTACAATAAGCATCTACAAGAAATGAAATCCTCCACGGCTATTGGTGCGCGTGGCTTCAAGTATTTATGCAAACAATTTTATTTCATTTTACTTAATATAATTAACTAAGAAGATAGTTGTAGTCTGTAATCCATTCTATTATGGGATTAATAACTACTATAGAATTCGTTTTGTTGTTTGGTACATTCCAATATCTTAGTAATTACTCAGCATCACATCTAAATAAATGAATCCATTTCTAGCCAACGACTATGAAGTAAAATGATAGATCTTTCCACCAAAACATTCAACCAGAAATTCATACATAGAAGTAAATAGATTGCAACACATGACATTTGACTAGGATAAGGTAGAGTTACATATCTGAACCAAATTTGTAGGAAGACAAAGAGAACAACCACGTTCCTCCCAATCGTAGAACAGGGCAGCCAATCTACTTGCACGATTCACCCCCTAGCCTGAGCATGAGTCCATGAGGGTGAATTAAAATCTCCTCTCCAACAATGTCCTTCAATTCCAATAGTATCCCTCTTGCCTCACACTCACACAGTAGTGCTCATAAAAGAAAGAAACAAAGAAAAATTCATAGTCTTCCTTCCCACCATACTTGGCAACATCCCGCCTCCTCACATATGCTATTTATTAATTTGCCTAGGACTTTTTTTCCCTCCCTTGGGAATTTTCGCAGCTTTCTAAATCCTTGATTTTCAGGGGTTGCCAATGGCCAAATCACTAATTTGCCACTTGTAACAATCAGCCCAGAGTTAATTCCAATGTGTTTCCTACTCATGGAGTCATGGTCAGCTAAATTTAACATGGTTGTTCCATTTGTCCTCCTGCAATCAATATAAAATATTTTGTTTTCATACAAGTGTCATAGTCAAATAGTTAGTTGGGTCAAATTAGATCTCTACTCAACAGTCATAATAATTAATCACAATCATCAAATTCGAAATTCAGATGTAACATCCCGCTCTGGCGCACTGACAAAACTTATTCTTTGAGGACACTTGCTCACAAGTGATCTGGATTTTTATGATGATGAACCACTTAACCTTGATGAGGATGCGTCATGATTGATGACAGGATATTTTACCATTGCTATATATACAGGTGCTATTGACTCAGTTTCATTGAGTGTGCAGGGTTTCGGACCTTGAGGATGCAGAGGCATCGG
>JASDQU010246163.1:0-16668 GCA_032191745.1 Picea mariana
CGGCTATGTATGTTGGCGAGTATTGTATTCTGAGAGAGGAGACTGTGAGAGAAAGAAGAGGAAGTTACAGCGGGTTTTGCTGTAGGTTGTATCCCTTCATTTTGCTGGATAATAATAAAGAAAGGACCTGGCAATTTCTCTGGTGGACGTAGCCCACACTGGGTGAACCACGTAATTCTGTGTCTCTCTTGTATTGTGTATCTTCTGTGTTTTGTTTCCGCATTTGTTTTATTTTATTGCTCCACAGTCCTGTTTTTCTAACATTATGAACATTATATGACAATTTACCTTTGAAGTTGGAAGTTTGAAATTTGAACTATTGATTGAATCTTACAACTCTTTGGTAATGAATATGATGCTCTGGAGTCTTTCATTTTGTGCTTGATGTTGTCTGTTAGTATGTTACAATCTATTGATGACAAATGTTTATGATTGATGTTATATGTGTACTAAATGGTTGATGCTTTAATGATCATCACTAATCAATTAGTTAAATGATCTTATATCTATGTTTTTATGTTTTTTGCAATTGATTTGACATTCTGCATGCTTTATCTATCTATCTATCTATCTATATATATGCATCAATATATATATTTTTTATGTATTATATAAAAAACGCTCCCGAAACGCTCCCTCTCTCGAAAATTTTTGAAAATCGACGCTCCCGCTCCCCACTCCCAATAGCCTTGGATTCACCTATCGGGAGGTCTTCATCTTTTTTTGTTCCGTGAATCGTAGTTGGAGCACAACCTTCCATCATGTTAGTGATAAAAGAAGGGGAGAAGGCAGAAGTGGACAGGCTCATGGCGAAGTGTCTTTTCTGGAGCGACTTACCTCAGCATCACAAAAAAAAATACATTTTGGCAGCTGATGTGTGATGCCATTGCTGTTGTTGGCCCAAGGTATAAAAACACTACCTATGAGGAGTTGCGGGGGTTGATTCTTTAAGAAGAAAAGGAGGACATCAACTTTAGATTGATAGAGTTGAAGCAATCATGGGAGGTCTCTAGATACACATTGATGTTTGATGGCTGGATAGATAGGAAGGGTAGGACCCTTCTCAATTTCTTGGTACATTGTCCTAGAGGTGCCATGTTTATCAAATCAATGGATGCATCGACACGTGTAAAATATGCAACATTGTTATGTGAGTTGATGGATGGATTCGTATAGGAGATCGGTTCGCATAATGTGGTGCAAATCATAATAGATTATGCAACTAGTTATGTGGCTGTTAGTAGATTCTTATGAAGAGGCAGCGCTCATTGTTTTGGACTCCATGCACAACACATTGTATTGATTTGATGCTCGAGGATATGGGGAAAATTTCCTTCATCAAGGAGGTGATTGATCAGGCCAGGAGCATCCACAGCTTCATATACAACCATGCTTTCGTTCTTAGCCTCATGAGCAGATGCACTAGAAATAGGGAGTTGCAGGGTCCTGCAATCACACGTTTTTCCACCAACTTCATTACTCTTCAGTCTTTGCTTCAATCCCAGTTTGAGATGAAGCAAATATTTGTTTGTGATGAGTGGTGTGATTGTACATATAGCAGGAGAGAGGATGGGAGAGCCATTGCTAGATTGGTGTACACCGACTCCTTCTGAGAAGGAGTGGAAGAAGTGTGCTCAATTAGTGAACCTTTGGTAAAGGTTCTGAGATTGGTTGATAGTGATAAGCCTGTAATGGCCTATTTGTATGAGGCCATGGATAGGACCAAAGAAAATATTCGGGCTTTTTATATGGGTAAGGGTACCCCTAGGTTTAGTAGACAGATGATGTTATGTGATTTGATTGATAGTCAATGGAATGGGATGCTCCATCGACCGATTCATGCAACAACACTTTTCCTCAACCTCACATTTTCCTACAAATGCAACTTTGATTTTGATGGTGAGGTGATGTAAAGGCTCCTTACTTGTCTTCAGAGGATGGTACCTGATGTCGAGATTCGCAGCACAATTAATCATGAGATAGAGATGTATCGGGATGGTACCAAACTATTTGGCTTTGATAATGCTGTTCATGAAAGGATCACTTTGATGCCACATAAGTCATTAGAATTTAGAACTTTAGATTTTTAAAATTCAATTATATGTTTTATTTGAAAGTTCAATTATGTTTTCTTTATTTTCTAGTTTCCACTGTAATGAAATGTAATTTAGTTCTCTTTCTTTCTTATTTGTTGTAGATGTTTGGTGGCAAAACTATGGTGCAAGGGAACCAAATTTACAGAAATTTGTCATCCGAATCCTTAGTCAAACCTGTAGCGCTTCGGGATGTGAGCGCAAGAAAAAATACACTCAAAGAAATGAAACATGTTAGAACTTAGAAATTCAACGGAGCGATTGCATTTATTGTAATTTATGACCCTCTAATATATTATGACCCTCTTACAGGTTGGAGTTACCATGTCTCAATGACTTGGTGTATGTCCATTACAATCTCCAATTATGGATGAAGCAAATGGAGAGAACATCGGATGTGGATTCCATTTCCTTAGACAATATTGATGTATTATCTAAGTGGAGGGTGGAGTTTGAGGTGTCTATCATGGAAGAGGCACCTGCATGGCTAGAGGAGGAACAATAGCATGTGCAAGAGGAGGAGGAGGATCATTTTGAAGACATCATGGAGGGTGATGTGCTAGCATCAACACTACCTTCTATATAGATTGATGCACCTAGTTCTACACCCATTAGTCACTATCAGACATTTGGTGCAGGGCTAGGGCCTGCAACTGTCAGGGGATGGCATGGAAAACAACCCATGACCTTTTCCCGTAAAAGGGGGAAAGGGCATTGATATCGGATAGCTAGCTGTTAGTTTTGTTTTTTTCTTTATTGTACATCTGTAATGTCCCTTTCCAAATAGGAGCTCCAGAGAGGAGGCTTAATGGTCTAAACCGCCCCGTTAGTCTATAATGTTCCCAAGCCAGGATGCCAGGAACATCGGGGTTTGGTTGAATTTTAAACTTTTACTGAGTGTGGCATTTCGTCAAACACTTTGTTGATTTACTTATTTGTATGTGTTTACTTGCACGTTGACCTCTTGATTTCAGCCTTAGGGTTTATGTTCAATAATCACACATAGATATGAAGATACAATCAATGAAAGTACAAGATACACCAAATATGGAACCAATAGCAAGGTCTGACCTTTATTAATATAATGAGCAAGACCCTGATATAAGAGTGAGGCCGATCTGGAATGATCAACAGATGGATCCAATAAACACAATAAGAGCTGCTACAAAATGCTATGATAAGACAATGTAAGCCTCCAAAGGCTGAATAACAATGAAGACCAATACAAGAATGAGATCTGGGCCGTATGAAGTGCCAAACCCCCAAGCTGGAAGATGCCATGCCCTGCTGGAACACTGAATAGCTTCAACAATTCGGCCCTACTGCCAAATATGTCCAAATCCTCCGGTAAATATGCCAAACAGTATTTCGGGCAAATGCAAGAACAACCCAAGTGCTCAAATCCTCAAAATCCCTCTCAAACTCATAGATCTAACTTCCCTCCAAGGAATGGTGCGCCCCCCTGTATGCCTGAAACCCTAGATAATTCGGCTTCTCTCCTAGATGCCTCCAAATGCTCCACCAAACCACTAGAATGATAGATCGGGGCCTGGTTACCTCACTGGTGAAGTCCCAAGCGAAATAGTGAAGATCTGGGCTAGCAAATGACTGAAACCACTTTCTGAAGTTGCTCCTCTCCTCCAATTCGTCCCATGCATCTATTAAATCAAATGGCACATAAAACTCCTCCTCAGTGGACTAGATCTGATGTCCAAGACCCTACAATGAAAACCCAGGTGCTAGAATCTCCAGGAGCCCTGCCAATCACCTACAACGAACTTCCCTCGATGGATGGTGCGCCCCCCTTGCTGGAAACCCCCAATGGTGCACCCTCCTTCTCTTCCTGTGCCTGTGGCTGGTGTAGAACCCTCCTGCACTGAGTAGATCTGAATTAGAATGGTGTGGGGGAGTATTGCATCCTCGAGACCAAGCTTGGGACAAGCTAGGTGGAATCTTTAACCACCGAATCGTCCTCTAGGGTTTGTTAAGTCAAAACCCTCGAAACCCCCAAGGTATGGGCTCTCTAGCTAGAAGCCAGATATCATAATGATAATCATACATGAATGAGAGAATAGAGGCCCTTGCCTCTTCTTTATACTTCCTGCTCACCTTGTCCCTCCAAAGTGACTTTTACTTTATTAATTATTAATTAATTAATTAGATCACTTTAATTAATTAATTAACCTTTTTACCTCTGAAAAGCACCTTATCTCTACTTGTGCTTTCCCTGGCCACTGAAAGTCACTTCTCACCATCCTATCCTGCAGTGTTGCTTCTCTCGATTCCAATGAGCTATTACACTGAGAGGTTCCTCCAAGTATTGTGCCCAAAAAGGCCTCTTCAGTGAATTTAATTGACTTATAGCTCAAAATACTCAAAATCATGGAAATCGTCGGAATGCAACGGAACCAAAGCCAATCTGTGCGGAATGGATCATAATGATGAAATGGGATGAGCGATGCAAGCCAGACCCCAAAATACCTCTCAATAGCTCCTGTACTGGCTATAATCTCCATCTGGCTACTCTGATCATCATAACACTCTGTAATATCCTGATGTCCCAAAGTGGGAACATTACAGTTCTCCCTGCTAGAATATTGCTTGTCCTCAAGCAATAACTGAACCCATCCAAATACAATGCCGGGGTCCCATGTCCACCTGTGGGACACACAGTAGGTCCCATCCAGAGATGAACCATCATACACTCCACCCCCCGGATCTCATATCAGGAAGTGAACAACAATACCCTGTGAAGCATAGTCCTGAAAAATATCAACTCTGTGACTCTCCTACTCATGACATGTGGCCTCAATCCATTGCACATGCTGATGCCAAAGTGAGGTATTGCAAGACCTCTGTGAGACACCCTCAAGTGATGTGCTCTCCTCAACACTGAAGCTCAATGTAAAGTCAAAACAACTTTCCCCTGCAAAGGTCCACTCGCCCCTGTCGGTCAGTGAGATGCTCAACGCTACAATGCCCGGGTCCCATGCTAGCTTCTGTCGAAGATCACCATAGTGGCGCTGCACTACCCTGACCATGCATGACTGCTCCATGTCTATATACTGGCTCTTCAAGCTAAAATACCTGTGGCAATTGGACCTGTTGTCCAGAAGTTGCCCATGTAAAAATATCTCTGTGGGAGTAGTACCTGCCCAACCATCTCCGTGCCCGATCATGATGATCAAGAGGGAGAAACTGCCTCGATCCATAGGACAAGTCCCTGCAGGCTCACTCCAAACCAACCTAAGGTGGAGTATGTGGCTCTCTGGTGCAACTTGGGTCATCATGACGTAAAATATCCTGCTAACAAAATGAACTCTCGGATCCCATGGAAAACTTGGAAGTTTATCACTTCCAATCTCCTCTAACTGCTCCTGTGTGAGACTGATCACTGTCAGAAGCCCTCTATGCTCCTCTGCTATCACTTGGCCTATGATGCTCCTCATCAAGCACCAAGTCTCAATTGGCTGCCTATGATGATCCACCTCTATCTGGCTGGATGCCGTAAAAACACTCATGTCAGGTGGTCTCAGCCTAGCCACTCTCCATGTCCTTGGCCACTATCTATCTCTCCTCATGCTGTTGTCTATGCTAAAAGTGTAAGGAAAGGCTAACATAAACATCTGCAGCTGACTGTAGGACTGGAAGATATCACATGCTTTGGTCAATCCCAAGGATTCAACCAGAAGCTCGTCCATCGGTATCCATGATAAATACTCGCCTGTAGTCATCACCGAATCCCAATCATCCAATACAATCGGAGGTAACTCCTCCAACTGCTGGTCAACCATCCTCCATCTCTCATCTCCCATACAATTGTTGATACTGTGAAGGTGATCTTTCATAACCAGGAGCTACTGCAAAGGAGAGTCATCTACATGCTCCCCTAAGTGTGTCTCCAATCTGCAAGACAATATACCCCTCTGAATCCCGCTGTACATCTCTGCATATCTGTGTGAGCTATCACTCACCACTGTATGCTCCTGCATACTCATTTAATCTCCTGTATACTCCTGCAACATCATGGATCCTGGGTGTACTACTGGGTCAACCTCTACATGAAGGTTAACTACTCTCGGACACAAATGGGTAGCTCCTGCGCCTCCAGATCATAACTCCCCATACTCATCATCGATCCTGGGTACTCCTCAGGGTCCTCCATCAACTGGTGCTCCTCTGCCAACCCATCAACACCCTCTAGCAATGTGGCTGAATGACATATCTAGTATCCACTAAGATAGATGAAGTGGATCTCTGATGAATCTCCTCAGGAAGCTCCTCTGATCTGGACTCTGATTCTTGAAGGGCTATCTTTGTGCCTCTCAAGAATCCTCCGGTGCTCTCTAACTCATGGGTGAATTTGTCCATCTCCAACTCTTGCTCCCTCAGAGCCTCGTGATACATCGCGCCAATCCCTAGTAGGTAGTCCTTGTCTGTCAACAACTGCTGGTAGTCGGTCCTCATCATAGACACTCTCTCCCTGAGAGTATGAAAGTCATCCATGGCAAATCCCTCGTCTGAACTACCCTGTGCCACTGATACCCTCCAACAGTAATTTGTCATCAATGCATGCATGTCATCAATGCTCTTGGTGGCTTCCATGATCATATCCTCACTGACTCCCAATTGTCCTGTCAAGTAGTGTGACTCCTGATCACAGTCATGCTGAGGTGCCACCTCATATCCCTCACTGCTAGTGTCAACTCTGGAATCCCCAAAAACACTCTGCAGAAGATAAAGCGCTGGACTGCCCACTGCCTACTGTGCTACTGGGTCCTCATGTATGCCACTGCACCTCATCACTAGATGTTGTCTCACTCTGAATCACACTGTATCCTGTATGAGCAACTGTATGCTCTTGTGCACTCACCCTGCTACTATCATCTGTGCCTGGATCCCATATAGATGTGTCCAGACACGTGCTATGGTCATCCTGACTAATAAAGAGTGCATCCTCATCAATGTAGGTAGATCCTGGAAGTAAGTGCCCCATCAATCTGTTCAACTAATGGAGTCTCCAAAAGCTGTGACTCATTCTCCTCATGCTGATATGTGAGTGTAGGATCAACTATCTGCACGTCATATATCTCATCCCGGATCTGTGGATCTACATGTTCATGGTGTGCATCCCTCACGTACGACTCCTCTATGCTACTACTATCCCCATGTGATGTGGCTATCGTGGGTGCCTGAAAGGATGACAAATGTGTCACGACCCTCATAGGAAGCTCATCAGATCTAGGTGCTAACACGTGTGAATCCTCACTAGTGTCACCACTCTGCTGAGGTGTAAGGTCATCAATAGTGTATGATATGTCTGCTGAAACACCGGTGCTATCATCCGGTCCATCCAACTGTCCCTCCAATGCGCAAGGGTCACTATCCTCCTCAAGTGCGCAAGAATCACTAGCCTCTGTGCAAGAGTCACTATCATCATCAGACTGCTCCAAAGAAGCATCTATCGCTCCATCCTCACATACCTCATCCTCACTATCATAGTGCACCTCAATAATATGCTTCTTACCCTTACCCCTACACCTATGATCTGGTTCCCAAGGCACCTTGCAACTGTAGCAAAGTTGCGTGCTCCTAGTGGGTGTGGGGTTATTTTGTGCTTCCTTCCATCTAGCTGTTGTGGCCATGTATTCCTTTGTTTGGTTGACCCAAAAGGTAACCTCATCTGTGCTCCACCTAGGATTGTTCATGGATAAATACTATTGGAATGTTACTTGAGCCCTAAACCCCTCACTAAGGTCGTAGTAATATTCCCATCTACAACGTACAACCTCTCTAGCAAAATCCTTAACATCCATCTCTTCTTATGGAAGACCCCTCTATGGCTCTGCATGCATGCGCTAATTCCCACTGGTTGGCAGGAATCTAAGCTCTGATACCACTATAATGTTCCCAAGCCAGGATGCCATGAACATCACGGTTTGGATGAATTTTAAACTTTTACTGAGTGTGGCATTTCGTCAAACACTTTGCTGATTTACTTGTTTGTATGTGTTTACTTGCAGGTTGACCTCTTGATTTCGGCCTTAGGGTTTATGTTCAATAATCACACATAGATCTGAAGATACAATCAATGAAAGTACAAGATACACCAAATATGGAACCAATAGCAAGGTTTGACCTTTATTAATATAATGAGCAAGAACCTGATACAAGAGTGAGGTCGATYTGGAATGATCAACAGATGGATCCAATAAACACAATAAGAGCTGCTACAAAATGCTCTGATAAGACAATGTAAGCCTACAAAGGCTGAATAACAATGAAGACCAATACAAGAATGAGATTTGGGCCGTATGAAGTGCCAAACCCCCAAGCTGGAAGATGCCACACCCTGCTGGAACACTGAATAGCCTCAACAATTCGGCCCTGCTGCCAAAGATGTCCAAACCCTCTGATAAATATGCTAAACAGTAGATCGGGCAAATGCAAGAACAACCCAAGTGCTCAAATCCTCAAAATCCCTCTCAAACCCATAGATCTAACTTCCCTCCAAGGAATGGTGCGCCCCCCTGGATGCCTAAAACCCTAGATAATTCGGCCTCCCTCCTAGATGCCTCCAAATGCTCCACCAAACCACTAGAATGATAGATCGGGGCCTAGTTACCTTACTGGTGAAGTCCCAAGCGAAATAGTGAAGATCCGGGCTAGCAAATGACTGAAACCACTTTCTGAAGTAGCTCCTCTCCTCCAATTCGTCCCATGCATATAATAAATCAAATGGCACATAAAAATCCTCCTCAATGGACTAGATCTGATGTCCAAGACCCTGCAATGAAAAACCAGGTGCTAGAATCTCCAGGAGCCCTGCCAATCACCTGCAACAAACTTCCCTCAATCGATGGTGCACCCCCCTTGCTGGAAACCCCCAATGGTGCGCCCTCCTTCTCTTCTTGTGCCTGTGGCTGGTGTAGAACCCTCCTGCACTGAGTAGATCTGAACTAGAATGGTGTGGGGAAGTATTGCATCCCCGAGACCAAGCTTGGGACAAGCTAGGTGGAATCTTTCACCACTGAATCGTCCTCTAGGGTTTGTTAAGTCAAAACCCTCAAAATCCCGAAGGTATGGGCTCTCTAGCTAGAAGCTAGATATCAAAATGATAATCATACATGAATGAGAGAATAGAGGCCCTTGCCTCTTCTTTATACTTCCTACTCACCTTGTCCCTCCAAAGTGACTTTTACTTTATTAATTATTAATTAATTAATTAACCTTTTTACCTCTGAAAAGCGCCTTATCTCTCCTTGTGACTTCCCTGGCCACTAAAAGTCACTTCTCACCATCCTCTCCTGTAGTGTTGTTTCTCTCGATTCCAATGAGCTATTACACTAAGAGGTTCCTCCAAGTATTGTGCCCAAAAAGAGCTCTTCAGGGAATTTAATTGACTTATAGCTCAAAATACTCAAAATCATGGAAATCGTCGAAATGCAACGGAACCAAAACCAATCTGTGCGGAATGTATCATAATGATGAAATGGGATGATAGATGCAAGCCAGACCCCAAAATACCTCTCAATAGGTCCTGTACTCGCTATATCTCCATTTGGCTACTCTGGTCATCATAACACCCTGTAATATCTTGATGTCCCAAAGTGGGGACATTACATAGAATATAGCCAGGGCCAGAAAAGGGGTAAACAAGGTTTACTAGAGGTCACTTCAGTCAAAGGTGTTATGTTCGGAAAGTGACATTGAGCTAAAAGTGTTTAAAAGCGCTTTTAAGCCATTATGAGCTAAAAATAGAACAGACGAGCTAAAATTATAAGTCAACAACGAATTAGGGTTTCAACAATGAATTAGGGTTTAGGAAAGCTATAAGAGAAGGGTCAACAACCTAATTCATGATTATGCAGATTATAACTTGTCATTGAGGAGAGAGGCGCATCTCAGGAGAGATAGTTTAGTGGATTCCAAGAGGAAGACACCAGTTGGCTGATTTCGTTGTTGAGAGACACACCCTAGTCACCGGGAAGATCACACAAGTCTTCCATCATTCTTCAGCAGCAGTTACACAGGGTCCAGCAGCAAGGGCGCACTTATCTAGGGTGAGGGTGCAACTCTTGAGGAGGTTCAGTGGATCGACTTGTCCCATCCAAGGAGAGTTCAGAGATTCCCCTCCGACCCAGTTGAGAGGAAGGCAAGGCGCATCTTTCGCCTGGTTCCTCGTTAGATTCCGACGGAGGAATCATTTGGGGCGCATTTTCCAGAGTTGGGAGTGTGACACTTTTGGCAGACACATTCGGGGTTCTTGAGCGATCATCAGATCAGATTCAGGGAAACCCTTCCGACCCATTTCCCAGTAGGCCAAGGCGATCATTTTGAGATACATCTCAACTGATTTCGACGGTGGAATCACTAGGGCGCATTTTTTCGGTGAGAGAGGGGCGCATTCCCCCAGAGGGATCCATCCGGGGTCCAAGCACACCAGCAAAGGGGCCGATTAGTCATCAGGACCGAGAGCTAGAGCAGGGCGCACCATTTGGGATAGTTTCCAGGCCATTCCGAGAAGTTTAGCCACCAGGGCGAACTTTTCGGACTTTCAGCAGTTACCGTGCGAGCTGCCATAGTTCTAGCTCATCCATTGACCCCATAGTACTCATCTATTATCAGGTATTATCTTTAGTTTTCTTACTGTATTCCGGCTCAGATCCTTTTGTCATTTGATCTAGCCGAGTGAATTCATTTTATTCAGCCGCATTCGATATTTGTACTCCGCAGAGATATCATAATATAAACTTTGCAGTCTTTGTCGCATTTGTTATTTGTATGATCATTTATATGCTGTAAACCATTGATCCTACACACACATTAGCAACATTTCCTAGACTAGCCAAGTCAGGAACATTACAGTGGTATCAGAGCTTTAGTCCTGCCAGCTTGTGACTAAAGATGATGAGTGCAGAGGGCCGTGAGCACGTAGGTGATGAATATGTCACTTACAACATGCGCAAAGAAAGAAGGTCTAGGCCTAACTTTCCTCCTTTCCCTTCCAGCTCAGAGGAAGAGGAAGAGGCACACAGGGAAGCAGAGAGAAGGGCAGAACGTGAGGATGAGCGTGAGGCAGAGAGGGTGCTGGGAGACAAATATGAGCGACTAGAGGGCAGTGGTAAGGCCCCCATGGAGCCAGAGGCAGTTTTCATACAAGTTATCAGCGATATGGTAGCTAGTCAGCGGGCCATGATTCAGTCCTTGGCACAGATGGCTGATAGATTGGCTATAGTGGGCACCCCGGGCACACAAGCCCCACATGCAGCATAGGGGAACTCGGGGGCAGGCAGTAGACCCCAGTCTCCTACTCGCACATACACCTCTTCGAGTAGGATTCCCAGATATTTGTTTCCTAGTTTCCAGAGGGCACCCCCAGTAGCAGCACAACTATCGATAACACAGAGGCCGCCCACTCATGCAGAGGACATTGTAGAGTACAGGAGGGAGTATGCAGCATTGGGCCGTGACTTCCATTAGGACATGACCCTAGTCGAGTATTGTGGGCTTAGACTCAGGAACGGCCCCAGAGAGCCACAGAGAGGAGGACTGTAGTAGCATTAGGGGCATAACATTGATTTCATCCGGAAAGTTGGTAAACTCACCATACCTTCTTTCGACGTATCGTCCAAATGCACTGCCAGAGCTTGGGTACAGAAGCTAGACACATACTACAAGCTCAACTAGATGATCGAGACATAGGCCATCAGTTTCGCTACCTTACACTTGGAGGGTGAGGCACAAGTGGTGGCATCATGGATTGGTGACATTGGGTCAGAGTCGCATCACCTCCTATAGGGAGTTCACAGAGAGACTCATGGACATGTTTGACAGGAGGGATCCCGAGATCCACTTCAGGGATCTAGCCTAGGTGAGACAAACTGGCACAACAGAGGCATTCATCACGGAGTTTCAACAGGTAGCTGTGGCAGTGACAGATATATTAGAGCCCAGGCTGATCATGCTATTCACAGAAGGGCTCACGGAGCCTTTGAGAGGATGGGTGAAGGCATACAGGCCGCCCACCTTGCAGGATGCCATCCTACGCACTCGAGATTTGGCAGACTTAGTGCCAAAGACTAAACCCTTTTCCAAACCCTTCGTACCCCAGAAGGATCGAGACAGGAAACCATTCCAGAGAGAATGGAAGGGCAAGGAGAAGTTGGATGATGAGACGAGGCGAGAGCTTATGAGGAAGAAACTTTTCTTCAACTGCAGAGACCCTTGGGTCCCAGGCCACAGGTGCATGGGCAAGGGAGAGATTCATTATATTGAGGTGGCAGCAGATAGTGTGGACAGTGAGGAGGAAGAGTAGGACAGTGGATCCACTAGCTCAGAGGAGGAGTCAACACAGGTAGAGGAGCAACCTCCCCGTAGACCACTGACACCGGCAGGAGCCCACCCTCCGGTAGTTCCACAACCGCGTGAGCAGGCTAACAGATGGAAACCAACAAAGGGAGGAGTCAGAGCAACCCTTTCTGGTGTTCCCAGGTATGATACCCTCTGGATCAGAGGGACTATTCAGGGGCAACGGGAAATCGCCCTGATAGATGGTGTGGCCACCCACAACTTCATTGATGCTTCATTGGTATCAAGACTGGCACTTCAGACAGAGGAGTTTGAGGGGTTTGATGTTGCAGTAGCAGATGGCCACACAGTGGAGTGTCTAGACACAGTTTCGGACTTGGAGATAAAGTTAGGCAACTACACAGTGAGACACACATTTTATGTGGTTGACCTATCTGACATAGATGTGGTATTGGGAGTCTAGTGGATAGTCACCTTGGGAAAAATCACCACCAATTACMAAACCTTGGAGATGGGGTTAAGAGATCGTGACGGGAAGAAGGTTGTTTTGAGAGATATGTCGACAGGAGCACCCAGGACAATTTCAGCCAAGAGGATGGAGAGGATATTCAGACATGGGGAGGTAACCTATGTCGCAGAGTACTTGGTCACTACGCGGAAGGATTCTGAGGGTCGACAACAGTATCATACAGAGATCAGGAATTTGTTGGGACGACATCAACAGGTTTTTGGGTCGATTCCACTAGGGAGACCACCTGACAGGGGGTTTGAGCATACCATTGAGTTGGAGGGGGCCAAACCTATGATCACACACCCCTATTGTCATCTTAGGAGGGTCAAGGATGAGATAGAGAAGGCAATCAAGGAATTGCTAGTGATGGGACACATCAGACCTAGCGACAATCCATTCGCCTTTTCAGTTGTCTTAGTTCTGAAGAAGGATGGTACCATGATGATGTGCATTGATTATCGGGCCTTGAACAAGAAAACCATCAAGAATCAGTATCCTATCCCACGCATTGACGAATTGATGGATGAACTGCATGGGGCAGTTTTCTTCTCAAAGATTGATCTACGCTCTGGGTATCATCAGATCGGCATCCGAGAGAAGGACATAGAGAAGACGACATTTCGATGCCACTTTGGACATTTYGAGTTCCTGGTTATGCCATTTGGGCTAACCAATGCACCCACCACATTCCAGTCTTGCATGAACCACATATTCAGGGATCAGTTGAGGAAATTAGTCTTGGTTTTCTTTGACAACATCTTGGTCTACAACAAGACATGGAAGGAGCACATGAGGCACCTGGATGAGGTATGGAGCATCATGGAGGCACAATCTCCAAGTGTGAGTTCGGTATGACAGAGCTGCTTTACTTGGGCATCATCACTGCATAGGGGGTACAGGTGCACCGAGAGAAGATCAGGGCCATTTTGGATTGGCGAACGCCCAGGAACGTGAGAGAGTTGAGGAGTTTCTTCGGGTTGTGCAGCTATTACAGACGGTTCGTCCAGGGTTTTTCTCAGCTTGGAGCACCGCTGACGGATCTTACCAAGCACGGGGCTTTCATCTGGACCGAGGAGTCACAGAAAGCCTTTGATCATAAGAAGGAAGTCATGGGCACTTGTCTAGTATTGGCACTACCAGACTTCACCTTGCCATTTGTACTAGAGTGTGACGCATCTGGCGAAGGTATCGGGGCAGTTTTGATGTAGGGAAGACACCCCATTGTATTCGAGAGCAAGAAGCTTAGTCAGCCCAAGAGGTTGTACTCCATTTATGACAAGGAAATGTTGGCAATCATGCATGCCTTGACCAAATTCAGGCAATATTTGGTGGGTAGCAAATTCGTGGTCAAGATAGATCACAATAGCTTGAAGTATTTCCTTGAGCAGAAGGACCTTAGTGAGCGCCAACAGAAATGGGCGATGAAGGTACAGGCATTCGACTTCGACATAGAGTATGTCAAGGGGAAGAAGAACATTGTGGCCGATGCACTATCGAGGAGACCTGCGACATGTTCTTTGATGGAGATTTCAGTAGATTGGAAATCCCACTTGTTAGTGGAATATTCCAAGAACAAGTTTGCTTGTGAGGTTATGGATGGGCAGATACAGGATGACATGTATAGGGTCATTGACGATGTCATATTCTACAAGGACAGAGTCTACTTGGTTCCAGATTCGGGGATCAAGAAGAAGATCTTCACAACAGTTCATGATTCACCACTAGCAGGCCATCAAGGGTTTTTCAAAACCTACAGACAGATCAAGGGGAGGTTCTCATGGAATGGCCTCAAACAGGACGTTATGAGACACGTCAGTGAGTGTGTGACTTGCCAACAGAACAAGTTAGAGCATGCTCTTCCAGCAGGGCTACTTCAGCCACTCCCCATTCCAGAGCAGAAATGGGAGAGTATATCGATGGACTTCATCATAGGCCTACCCAAGGTTCAGGGTAAGGACTGTATCTATGTAGTGGTCGAGAGATTGACCAAGTTTGCTCACTTCTATGCCATACCGACAAAGTACAACGCAGTTTAGGTAGCCGAGCTATTCTTCAGGGAGGCCTTCAAACTTCATGGGTTGTCGAGGAACATCGTCAGTGACAGGGACAGTCGGTTCATGGGGACATTCTGGAGAGATTTGTTTCGGTTGGTGGGGACAGAGCTGACACCCAACACTAGCTATCACCCTCAGACAGATGGGTAGACCGAGATTTTCAACAAGTGGGTTGAAGGATATTTGAGGAACTATGTAGGTGGACAACAGAGAACATGGGTAAAGTGGCTACATTTAGGAGAGCATTGCTACAACACCACTTTCCAGATGTCCATTGGTATGACACCCTTCCGAGCATTGTATGGATATGATGCTCCCACTTTGGTAGACTTGGTTTTCGAGGAGAGCAGAGCCCTCAAGGCCAAGGATTGGATCATAGAGAGTCAGGAGATTCTTAAGTTGCTGAAAGAGAATATGCAGATGACATAGAATCGACAGAAGATGAGTGCAGACAGGCACAAGATAGAGCGTAGCTTTGAGGTTGGGGATTTGGTTGTTTTGAGACTCCAGCCTTACAGACAATCATCACTGAAGAAGAGTGGGGTCAAGAAGCTCAAGCCCAAATTTTATGGGCCTTATAGGATCATGCACTGAGTAGGCGAGGTTGCTTATGAGCTAGAGCTTCCAGAGGGGAGCAAGATTCATAACGTGTTCCACGTATCTTGCCTCAAAAAGGTAGTGGGACAATTCATTAGCACATCAGAGGAGCTTCCCCCTTTGGATGAGGAGGGACAGTTGGAGTTGGTTCCGGAGGAGGTTTTGGAGTTTTGGGAGCAGAAACTGAGGAGCAGGGTCATCAGAGAGTGTTTGATCAGATGGAGAGGGCTTCCAGTAGAGGACGCTACTTGGGACAACGAGCAGGTGTTGCAACACCCTCGATTGGTATTGCTTGAGGACAAGCAATTTCGGGAAGGGAGGACTGTAATGTCCCTTTCCAAATAGGAGCTCCAGAGAGGAGGCTTAATGGTCTAAACCGCCCCGTTAGACTATAGCCAGGGCCATAAAAGGAGTAAACAGGGTTATTAGAGGTCACTCCAGCCAAAGGTGTTATGTTCGGAAAGTGACATTGAGCTAAAAGTGGTTAAAAGCGCTTTTAAGCAATGCTGTATATGTCATGTCGGGGAAAGTGTCGGCGAGGGTCCGGAAGAGATCATCTCGGCGACATCGGCGGAAAATGTCGGAATATGTCGGCAAGACCTCAAAAAAATACAAAAACAATCATTTTTTTCAATTTTTAAATTTTTTTTAAACTTGTAAAGCAACAACAACATCAAATAAACACTTTTCTACATCAATATGAAAATACAACCAATAAATAAGATGCATAAGATGTCAAGTGGTCACATATCATTACTAAACTAAAAATTTTGAAACATGTTGAAGTATTAAAAATAAAGACTATTGTGGTAGACACCATAATCAGTCTCATGGCTATCATGACCCTGGAGCTTAGATGATATCAACTATTTCATGATTCTAATCTGATGTGAGATTAAGATGAATTAAGATGTGATATCATGACCTTGGAGCTTAGACTATAATCTGATGTAGACTAGGTGCGTATCATGATTAATATCATCATGGATATCATGATGAAATATTAAGATGATATTAAGGTGTGTATATCATGATAGAATAATAGGTACCACCATATAATCTTAATATCAGGTGATAAGGTGATAATAAGATTTTAAATCAT
>JASDQU010246167.1:0-12272 GCA_032191745.1 Picea mariana
CCCTTCAGGATGCACCACGTGCTCCAAGGGTTCCACTCGCCTCTTGTCTGACTTGGTAGACATAAAAAACCCCTGGGGTCAATACTCTGCCAGGTGAACTTGTGGGAGACTAAGGGCCTCTAAGGAATAAGGCTGCCACCTTATTGCATGCCCCTGAGAATCATCGTGAGAAACTATCGTAGTCTTCCATCATGACATCATGGGTCCTCTTGAGCTAGGTAAATATTAACCTACAGTTCGATCTAGGATGGGAATGCTAGTAAGCTATGGCAGGGCTACTATCCACACCTCTCCCTCAACTTCTCTGGTAGTCATGTGTGACCCCTTTACTCCACATGTGAGTCTAGTCGGAAAGATATTGTCAGTGTGCATCATCAATGAATCATGTCAAAATATATCCATATTATATCATCTAATGAGATGCACTAATATCACCTATAAAAAAATCAAACCCCAATGGTAGACTCCTTGACTCGATCCAGAGTCCAAGGGGTTCCATCGATGCCTTTGCATCCTCGAGGTCCAATATCCTACATACTCAATAAAACCAAGTCAATAGCACATGTCTATGTCAATGCAGTAAAACAACAAGTCATCAACCCATAACACCTCATAATCAAAATCAATGTTTTAATAACATAAAATCTGGATCACTTGTGAGCAAGTGTCCTCAAAGAATAAGTTCGCTCAGTGTGCAAGAGGGGGATGTTACATACACCGCCTCTTGGTATAAACTTTGTTCTGAAGTTTTATAGTATCAGAAGTCTATCTATGAAACACAGATGGAAACTACTGGTGCATAGCATATGCATCCTCCCAAGTCACTGAGTGTGGACTATAGCTATCCCACTAGACCTTGACCTTCTCTACTGTTCGACGTTGTAGCCGTCCCATGCAATTATCCAATATGCATATCGGCTCAGCCGTGAGTGCCCCCTCATCCTATACCTGCAAGGAAGTCATGTCAATAGCATGTGTAGGATCACTAATATAATTTCTCAAAATAGATACGTGAAAAACATCGTACATACGCCTCAAGGAATCAGGCAAGGCTAGTCAATAGGACACATCCCCCTTTCTTTCCATGATATCGAAGGGTCCCACAACCGTAGGAGAGAGTTTATCTCCCTTTCCAAACATAATTGAACTCTTATGCAGTTTAATCCGCCATAAGGCTCGATCACCAACCTCGAAACTATGGTCGACACGGTACGCATCGACATAACTCTTCTACCAATACTGGGCTTCTTTAGTCCTTTGACTTATTGTTTTCATTTTCTCTTCCATTTCATGGATCACTTCTGGTCCCACCAGGACCCTATCTTCAAGCCAATCCCAACTCAAAGGTGTCTGACATGGCACCCATAAAGGAACTCAAAAGGAACCATCTTAATGGTTCTTTGGTAACCGTTGTTATAAGCGAATTCCACCAATGGAAAGAATTCTTCCCAATTCTTTTTTTGGTCCATCACGTACTTGCACAACGTGTCCTCCAAGGTCTGGTTCATTCGTTTGGTCTAGTCGTCCGTCTTCAGGTGATACGTCATACTGAAGTTAAGTTGGGTTCCCAAGGCCTGTTGGAAACTTGTCCAAAATCATCCAATAAACACCGATTCATGATCAGATATAATCCCCATAGGCACACCATGCAGCCTCTCAATCTCACAGATGAAAACTCTAGCTATGTCAGGTGCCTGATAAGTCGTATGGATAGGAATAAAGTGAGCACTCTTTGTCGGAGTCTCTACTACTACGAAAATTGAGTCATGTCTCCTTTCTGTAAGTGGCAATCCCTTAGTAAAATCCACCAAAATAAACTCCCATTTCGATTTCGTAATAGTGTGTGGTTGTAGTAATCTCGTTGGGTGTCTATGTTCAACCTTTACCTACTGAAATTCTAGACATTTGGCCACATAGTTGACTATGTCTCCATTCATTCCCTTCTAGAAGAATAAGGGCTTAAGGTCTGCCCTCATCTTCATGACTCCCGAGTGAGCCATGTAGACCACTCTATGCGCCCCGCTTAGTATCAACATCCTCAACTCGTCATTCGGTGGTACATAAATCCTATTTCCTATTTTTAAACCTCAATAATCCATCATTGTCAAACGTAAATCCTTCAAATTTTTGTACCATCACTGTGTTTTGTCCAATAAAACCCTCGACCTCCTTGTACCAATCATCATCGTGTTGTAAGGTTAGAATCGTTTCATGAAGATTTGTCTCAAGAATCCACATGAAATGAAAATGAAAACAGTTAAGATAAACGAAAATGCCAAAAAAAGATTTAAAGTATATAACTCTGTTTAAATCGATGAGGTTGTTCTCCAAAAATGAATTCATAAATCACATTTTTTCATGAGAGTTAAAGTATATAACTCTAATGTCAAAATTCTGATTTTATATGGAGTTTTACTCGTGAGGTTGTGTAGAAGAGTTATGCTAACAAACCAATATTCTATTATAAATCCAGTCTTTCCATTCCCTTGAATATGTCTAAATCGTCCCCAAAATGACCCTCAAACCTCCTTTCGACATTTTCCTTGTTCTCAACACCCATCCTCATTGCGTAGCTACTTCCTATATATCTTTGCATGTAAGGAAGATAGACTCATATTATTTTCTTACTTGGTGCAATCAAGAGAATAATTCTATTGGTTAATTGGATTAGTTACTGAGAAATGGAAAAGAGAATAGCATCTGCATGATTGGTAATATTGATTGCCCTGCTTATGGTGGTAACCATGGTTAGTGAAAGTTCGGCTTCTAAGCCACTGGAATTTAAATTCGTATTTCAAGGAAATGTAGTGCAAAGTAGTAATAATAATAAGATGAAGAATGGCTTGTTCAAATAACTTAGGGGTCCCATAACTTTGCCAGGCCAGTCTGATTGTCAAAACTACAGGTCTCCCAGCATGGGAAGGGGAGGGTCAAGTCCACCTGCATGATCAGAGACCACTAATAGGCCTGCCAAATTGAAATTCTTTTAGATTTATGTTGTTATTCTCATTGCCCACGACTGACTCAAATACATTACATATGTTCGAATAATCTTTATTAAACCTTGTTTTCACTGACTCAAATACATTACATTTGTCATATTTCAATTTGCATTATAGTCCATGTTGTTTGATAAGATTGATACCTTCATCAACTAATTGTTTAAATTCATGCAACTTGTTTTTTTCAAGTGTGATATCACAACAAAATAATACACTGATTTTTTTTTCTAGATATATCTTTAAAAATTAAAGAATCAAATTATTTTGGAATGTATACTTAAAATTAATAGACCAAGTCATTTTATAATGCACTAGTGTTGATTGAAAAGAGATACTTGTAAGAACAAGTTGCTATTACATAGAACTGGTTGTGACTAATATTTCTATTATATTACTCATATATCTTATTTTGAGAACTAAATTGAGATTTAATATACTTTAAATTATTGAATAAATTGGGATTTAATAACATGTTTTAAATTATTGGATACATATCTAGGTATCGATGCGAGTATGCTTAAAAGTTATTTTTTTTGATATGGAGTTTCTATCGATTAAAAAAAATTTCAAGATAACTATTCTCGATATGGTTTTTTATTCAATTAAAGAGATTTTCAAATTAATTATTTTCAATGTGGAGTTTTTTTCAATTAATTTTTTTTTGGATTATATAAAAATAATGACGGATGAGTTTGTGCTTGAAACTTGTTTTATGGTAAATACTTTTCAATTGACATTGTTATGTGTAATGCTAATTTCGATAGATGAATTTGTAAAACAAAACTATATTGAAAGATTCATATAGATAGAATTCAAAATTCATTTTACCTCAAAATTAGTCCATAGATTTAGCACTATTCCATTTTCACATATCTATTTTTTATTTAAAAAAAATAGTCTAATACAAATGTTGCAACTATGACATAACCATCACAATCTCTTTTAGAAATTGTGTTAATAGGAAAAATATACAAAATAATATTTAATATAACTAAAATATTTGGTCATGATAAAAATTTATCAAAATTATAAATTATATTGGATTTGGTACTAAATAAGCTTTTGTGATTGTAAAGATTAATTGAGTTATAAAATTAGTAAACTATAAATTTGATACACATTTAATAAGAAACATAAAAAATACTAAATCATATATATATATATAACTATAACTTATGATTATGATTGACACTTAAATGTTGTGGATGCATAAAAAAATATAACAATAAATTAGAAGTATAACGAAGAAAAATATTGAAGTGGAATATAGATTTATAGATAGTGAGACCAAAATAATAATTAATATAAGTAAAATATTCTATGATTGTAAGGACTTTTTAGATTATATGTTATCTTGGATTTTGTAGTAAAGAAGTTTTTGTGATTGTAAAGAGTAATTGAGTTATAAAATTAGTAAGATAATTAAATGGAATATAAATTCATATATAATTAAATCAAACTCATAGTTAACATAGGTAAAATATTTTACCAGCCACATGTTACAAGAAACAATGATACATAAATTTTAAATAACGATGATACAATATATTACATATTCTTGAAAGCATGTAATAAAATCAAAATGAATGAGGATAATAGGTTGGTTTACCTAAAAGACAAAACAAAATCATGGAATATGAATATGAACCTGAAACTATAACAAATGTGTTTTCATATAGAGAAAATTGTTATTCTGTCATAAAAAAAATTAAAAAAATAGTGCTAGATTTCCTTTCCCTAATTAAAATTTGAGTTAATTTCATTCATTTGTAAGGCATTATAAGGATAAAATCAAAGATCATAAATTTTTGATACACTTCCCAAATCCCCATTTATATCACTTGAGTTCAAATCCTTCTAAATCAAATTTATAATGAAAAAATATGGGACATAAATTGGACACTTTTATCTAGGAATTAATGATGAATAAAGAACATGGTACCTCAATAATCAAAAATGTTTTTGAAAAATGTTTTTGAGATGTTCTCAACAGTTAAATTACATAGATCCTCGGATCAAAAAATCAATTCAATATAATTCGGTCATGTCAACCAAGATGAATGTCACAATTTGACATAACCGTTGACAAATGTTGCAATGTGATGCCACCGTTAAGAAATTAAGAAATGTTGTAACATTGTAATCCAACATCAAACAAGAAAAATGTTTCAATTTGACAAAAACCTTTATGAATGTCACAATGTCACATAACCTTTTACAAAATCTATAATGCGACATCACTATTAATAATCTTATCAAACCATTAACCCAGGTCAACCACATCAAATACTATAGTGAACCATAATGAACAATATCCAACCAAGCTCAATGCACCATATCATTGATAACAATCACATTGCAACATAGCCATTTGGGATTGTGAACATAGCAATTTGACATAAGCCAGTGATAAAATGTTGCAATTTAACATAACCCTTGAGGAATTTGATTTATGGGAATCCAAACTCAATGTAACATAAACAATCATGAATGTTGAAATGTAACACAACCATTAAGGAACGTATCAATTTAACATAAATTTAGCCAATATGAATGTCACAATTTGACATAACCATTGAGAAATTTCACAATATGACATAACCCTCAATGAACATCGTAGTGATACAAACCCATTAATGAACAAAACAATATAATATCACATTTAATGAACATCTTAGTGCAATGAAATCCTTAATGAAAATTGCAATGCGACAGTACGATTAACTTCATAACGTGAATGTCTCAATTTGAAATAGACATTAAGAAATTTCATAATCCAATACAACCCTCAATGAATGTTTCAAGCACAAACATAATAGTGATAGCAATTGTTATTATTATCATTAGTAATTAACAAAAATAACACCTCACTACTTTAAACATGTTAATCCTAAAAGTCTGGAACAATAAAACAGAATCTTAATAGGAAAATAAAAGTAAAATGAAGGTTATTATTATTTAAATGAAAAGAAGAAAAGGGGCATTATCAGTTAAATAAAGGAAACCTAAATTTATTTATGGTGCAGAAACCTTCCAATAGTTGTTCATCAAACTAAAGATCTAGTAATCTGTATGCGATCAATATCAAAAGTTGCTTAAATTGAAGAGGTTGAGGTAATTACCTTCCCCTCTCTAAGGGATAAATTAAATTATGTTCTTTAAGTAATTAAAGCTCTTAAGTCAATCAAATTAGGCTCCCTTATTTAAAGGTTAAATACATTAGTAATAACTTGCTAGAAATAAGGCTAATTTGATAACAACTTACAAAATTTTAGGCAAGTGGGTAAATAGAGCCGGCCACGTTTCAGTAACTGGGGCATAACTAACTATGAGGGTTGTGGAGTTAACTCAAGAGCATTATATTTAAAGTTCCTACAAACTATGAAGGATCGATGCATGCACACTTGGAAGCCATTGAGCATTACGGAAAAGCAAAAGAAAACAATCTGGAAAAGGAAAGTAGGTTTACTTTTAATCTGACCTGTCAGAGAACACTTACATATGACGGACATCCCAAGGAAATTGCTAGGAATAATTATACTAGACACGCATAAAAATGCTACCAGTCTGCAATAGTAAATGCTATAAATTGTTGCCATAAACTGTTACCATGTAGGTTGCTACCCTAATCCAAAAGGCGCTACTAGGAAAGTTATCATGAGTCTGTGTGTATCACTGTGTGACCGGGATTATCACTATGGGAATGACATTATCGTAGGCTATAACAGCCCGTACCCTTACTGGTGTATACCCAGTGAGGACACTGTCCAAAATCTAATTTTGAGTTGAATGTTTAGGTTCGAATGTTTTAAATAAAAAAAAATACCTACCAACACAGAACCCATCCCTTCTAATCCCAAAGGTAGTCAGAGTATTGGTTATCCTAGAAGGTGAGGATCCGCTATCATGAGTAGGTTAAGACATAGGTGAACACCAAGATCCTTTGGCAACCAGGGTTTAGAAAATGAAAACACAGAGGAAAAGTCATTAACAATCACAGCTACCAATGTAAAGGAAGATCAAGCACCGTCAACAATTTTATAAAAGGAGGGCCATCAACAAATAGTCAAGGGTTCATGGCAAACATTTACACTAGTCTGAAGGTAAGGACGTGGGTATTCTATGGCCATATAGTCACAGTTTCTAGCAACGGTGGGGGCACAAACAGGTAGAGGGCATTCGGTTGGGAGCCACCAAAGCATTCAACACAAAGGGGATCACGCAATACTACACAGTCACAATTGTGGGCAACCAATAACACAGTCAACCAGCCTTACTAAATTCCAAGAAGACATCACACAGTCAAAATCATGGTTTAGCGGAGCTAGGGTAACAAAAATTCATGAGCAGAGGACGCAGTGTTTAAATTTCTTTAATCAAAAAGGGTCATCTATGGTAAAAATAATTCACTTCTACAGGAGTCGTATGAGATAAAATTTAACATAAATTATAGTAAACAATAAGAACATATTCACATTTTAATTTAGCATTCGAACATCATTCACTGAGTCGGAACATCCGAATCTCTGAGATTTTTTTTGTTTTTTAAACATCCCAACAATTTGATGCGTTGAGACTCAACCATTTGCTAAACGCCCTGGAGTAAAATTTTATTCACCAAACACCCTGGCAGTCTGGAATGAAGGAATTGTAGCTGAGTCAACACCGGGAATTGACAAGAAGTTAAATACAAAGATTGGTTGTGTGTATTTTCCCCCAAGACAAAAAGTGCAGCTGAAAGGTTGAGGACGAGATTATTTTCATTGGCTAAACTATGTAATAATCAAGTAAAGGTTTTTTGGTGTCAAGGAAAAGATTTACTATCATCAAGGGTAAAACAAGAGGGGGTGATGGTGAAAACATATTTTTGCATTAACCAGATATAAGGATAACAAAACTAAAAATCAAGAACTGTAGCAGAGATTTATACAAACTTAACATCAATTTTTACCTTTACAAAATACTACTAGATCCAAGCATACCTTCTATTACCATCTACTAAACATAATTGAAAAAAAATGTAACGTTGCTTGTTCACCTATCTCGAATGACGTCTACACGCTCTGTGTCGCTCCCACTCACCGATCGTCGAGACTACACCGGTACCTCCCAGCCAACGCTAGGGGTACTCTGCTTCCCCCTTAATCCCCCGAGCCACAAAGGGGACACACACTATCCAGATGGTATGTCTAGATCCCATCTTTCCTCGCAAGTCCGAGCAACCACTCCTATCCGAGCTAGAAAAACCCAACTCCCCACAAGTAATCAGTCAAGTCACAATTCTGGTAGTGTAAAGTTATGCTAACAGCCCATCCCCTACTTCCTCCTCCTTCCTCTCTTTTATAGAGTTTTATAACTTCCAAACTTTCCCTAAATCTCTTTTAATTTAAGTTTTAGAGAAAATCTTCTAAAAATTCCCCATCATACAAGTGTCATTCATCCCCCACTTTCCTCCAAAATTTATTTTCTTTAATTTATTGATTGTCTCATTTCCCTCAACCACCTAGAGTTGCTCTTAAATTTACTCCTAGGTGTTCCTAGATTCCCTTACAGGTTTAAATAGTTTTCCTAAAAGGATGTTGCTAATTTAGTTCAATTTAGAAGGTTCTTTATTACCGATTATGTACTAAGTTGACCTCACTTTTTACCATAAGTTCCCTTCTTTCCTTTATTATGTTTCCTCCATTCCTTAGTTTCCTAATTTTTATTATTCCCTTCTTTCCCCTTTTTATTAGAGCCAAAAATGGAAGTTGCACAATTTAACCTCTTTTCCTTTTTATTAATAATTTAATATCCTTTACACTTTCACAAGTTAAACAATTAAATTCTTCTTTACAATTTTGAATCCACTGATTTTAATTAAATTCTTACTCTCTTCATTTTACCCCAAAAATTTTATGAAGACTAAAACTATTACTTAAGTGGTTTTTAGTTTAAATTTTTATTTTTATTTTTATAGGGTCTTTTTCTTAAGGTTAGACAAAATTTTACCCTAGAGAAGTTTTAGACTTGGGACATAGATTATGAACTGGGCGACATTTAATTAGGGAAGTTGTTTAAGAATTTCTTAATGTGTTAAATGTCTTAGGGCTATCTAGGTTTGTTCCTTCATCAACATCAAAGCGACGTTCCCTTCAGGACGCACCACATACTCCAAGGGTGCCACTCACCTCATTTGTTTCTTTTGTGTGATGTGCCCTTCAGGATGCAGCACGTGTTCCAAGGGTGCCACTCGCCTCTTGACTAATTGGTGGACATCAATAACCCCTGGAGTCAATACTCCACCAGGTGAACTTGTGGGATACTAAGGGATTCTAAGGAATAAGGCCCCCAACTTATTGCACGCCCATTAGATTCATCGTGAGCGAGTGTCACAGTCTGCCCTCATGGCATCAAGGATCCTCTTTAACTAGGTAATCATTAACCTACAGTTCAAGCCACAACGTGAGTGCTAGTAGGTTGTGGCAGGGTTGTTTTCCACACCTCTCCCTCAACCTCTCTAGTAGTCATGTGTGGCCCCTTTACTCCATATGTGAGTCTGTTCAGCAAGCTATCATCAGCCTACATCATCAACAATCATGTCAGAACATGTCCACATCATATCATCAAATCAAGTGTAATAGCACAGTAAATAAATCAACCCAAATAGCACACTCCCTGACTCAATCTGGAGTCCAAGGGGTTCCATCGATGCCTCTGTATACTCAAGGTCCAAAACCCTGCACACTAGGAAAAACCAAGTCAATAGCACCTGCCTATGTCAATGCAGTAAAACATCATGTCATCTATCATAACACATCATAATAAGGGACAAATGTTTTAATATCATAATAGTATGGATCACTTGCGAGCAAGTGTCCTCAAAGAATAAGTTTTCTCACTGCGCCAGAGAGAGATGTTACAATGAACAATGGCCATATTAATGAAACTTTTTCAATCACATAATGAAACTTTTTCAATCACATCAAATACCATATTAAACCATAATGAACAATGGCCAACCAAACTCAACGCATCAGAGCCTTCATGATAGTCAGAATGCAACATAACCATTTGGTATTGGGAAGATATAAATTTGACATAAATAAGGGAAGATGAATGGTGCAATTGAACATAACTATTAAGGAATGTGATTTATGGGTAACAAAAGTCAATCGAAATCAATAAAACATAACTGATGATGAATGTTCTAATGCGACATAATGATTAAGAAACATAACAAATTAACATAAAGTTAGTCAATATGAATGTAACAATTTGACATAACCATGGAGGTATGTCACAATTTGACATAACCCTTGATGAATGTTGCAATCCGACAAAACCCTTAATAAATGTAACAATGTCACATCACATTTGATGAACATCATAGTGGGATAAAATCATTAATGAATATCAAAATGGGACATTCCATTTGATGAATGTTATCTTGTCACATAACCATTAGCACTGAAAGATCAAGGTATCAATCTAAAATAACCATTAAGAAATGTTGCAATGTAAGATAACCCTCTATGAATGTCGCAATGTGAAAAAACAATTACTGTAACAACCCTAGTTGAATATATGTTTAGGGATTATTAAGTAAAAATTAATTAGGTGATTAATTGTCTTAACATGGTTTTAACTAAACAAAGATTGGCATAATAATATTAATAAAATATTTATTTATTAATTAATTATTATAATTTTGATTAATTAATTAATTAAATTAATTACCTATCACATTGAATGAACAGGGTAATAAATTTAAAAGGGTTAATAAATTTAATTGTTTAAATTAAAGGATTATGTATACGGAGGGGATACGGAGCATTAATAATCGGATAAGGAGCATTAATAAATGGATAAGTCAATGAATGAATGGATAAGGAAATAACTGAGGAGAAAGGACGATGAAGGAGGAATATGAGCGGAGGAGGTTTACAAAAGAGGGGGGATTATTATCATTCTACTTGTTTTGGGGGGGATCATTTTTGGAGGGTCCTCTGGGGGATTTGCGCAGGGGAGTTGAGTTCTGTAGTCGGGAAGGATTAGTACAGGGGGCACTAGTTTGCTGAGGGTTTTGGGCACGGGGCCCAGAATATCCATATGGTATCCTGGAGCTAGGAAGTTGTCCTAGTTGGCAGGGTGGAAACAAGGTTTGGGCAGAGTTGGGCAACGCATTAGGCAACAACAAAGCAGTGGGATGGACAACTGGCTTGACAGAGAAATTAGCATCAGGAAGAGGTAAAATTGATTTATTTTGTTATGAAATTATTATTTGTTGATAAATTTAACATCTGTATGTGTTGAATATAAAGAAATTGTTGTGTTTTTTGCATTCAAGTAAAAGTTACTTTTTCAGTTTATGGAATAAATTGATGTTTAAATTAATACGGTTATTACAGTTGGTATCAGAGCCTCACCACGAAAGGTTGATATCAGTGGTTTTGTGTGCAAAAGATAATGACGAATGGATTTGAAACGCATACATAATTTTCCATAGAGGCAAGAATACAAGTTCGAACTGGAGACTTCCATATTGATAAATGGCTACTTTCTGCGCTGATATTTGACATTCCTCCTGCACTGCTCTTCTCAGCAAAATTCCTTTCATAAACAAATCTGAGTGCATCATATTTATCTGTAAATCTCCATGGCTATAAAACCCAAGCATCGGCGTTCAACACTGAGGAGAATACCCGCAATTTTTTTCCCACATGAAGCATTCTTCTACGCCACAGCTATCACAAAACCAACATGAGCGCCAAGAGCAGAGGGACAGAGAAGAATGGCCAGGTGGAAGAGGAAAGAGGCTGAAGAGAAGCGTTTAGGGTTTGAAGAGATAGGTGTAGGATTTTGGAGGGATAAGAGGGCACGTGGGCCTCATGCAAGGCCCACGATTGTTGAAATTACATTTTCTTATTGGCATTAAGATTAAGTAATTTTTTTTGTTTTTGTTTTAACTTTTATTTTTTTTATTTTAATTATTTTATTATAATTTTATTTATTTATTTATTTTATTTTTATTTATTATAGAAAATTAGGTTAAAAGGATAAACTTATTTAATATATAGTTATTATATTATATATATTATTTAAAAAAAAAATGAGGATAAAGAAAAATATCTAATAAAGAAAAACAAAGGTTTAAAATATATGTTATTAAATGTTTAAAGGTTTATATATGTTTTAGATCTTTAAAACTAATGTTATAAAGATTTAAAGATTATTAAATATTAAAGATTATTTAAAGATTTAGAGATTTAAAGATTTTATTAGTTTAAA
>JASDQU010246167.1:16705-29406 GCA_032191745.1 Picea mariana
GAGTTTTCTTGACTTACTTACTGTTAATGTCAGTTAATTATTATGAATGTGTGAACCATGTTTATTTTCCTTGACCATAAGATACCTTAACTTCGAGACGAAGTTTCTTGAAGGGTGGGTGTATGTAACAACCCTAGTTTAATATATGTTTAGGGTTTATTAAGCAAAAATTAATTAGGTGATTAATTGTCTTAACATAATTTTAACTAAACAAAGATTGGCATAATAATATTAATAAAATATTAATTAATTAATTAATTAATATAATTTTGATTAATTAATTAATTAAATTAATTACCTATCACATTGAATGAACAGGGTAATAAATTTAAAGGGGTTAATAAATTTAATTGTTTAAATTAAAGGATTACGTATACAGAGGGGATAAGGAGCATTAATAATCGGATAAGGAGCATTAATAAACGGATAAGGAGCATTAATAAACGGATAAGACAATGAATGAATGGATAAGGAAATAAATGAGGAGAAAGGGCGGTGAAGGGGGAATATGAGCGGAGGAGGTTTACGAAAGAAGGGGGATTATCATCATTCTACTTGTCTTGGGGGGATCATTTTTGGAGGGTTCTCTGGGGGATTTGCGTAGGGGAGTTGAGTTCTATAGTCGGGAAGGATTAGTACAGGGGGCACTAGTTTACTGGGGGTTTTTGGCACGGGGGCCAGGATATCCATATGGTATCTTGGAGCTAGGAAGATGTCCTAGTTGGCAGGGTATAAACAAGGTTTGGGTAGAGTTGGGCAGTGCATTAGGCAACAATAAAGAAGCGGGCTAGACAACCGGGTCGACGGAGAAATTAGCATCAGGAAGAGGTAAATTTTTTTTATTTTTTTATGAAATTATTATTCGTTGATAAATTTAACATGAGTATGTGCTGAATATAAATAAACTATTGAGTTTTTTGCATTCAAGTAGAAGTTATTGTTTCAGTTTATGGAATAAATTGATGTTTACATTAATACAGTTATTACAATTACAAATTTCGTAATGTGATAAAACCCATAATGAATATTGCAATTTGACATCACAAGTGATCATTTCATGAACATCGTAGTGCCAAAAAAATACTTAATGAACATCGCAATGTGACATAAAATTTTATGAATGTCGTAATGCAACATAACCATCAATGTCCCAAGATTTATGTACTCATCTAAAATAGCAACTAGAAATGCTTAATCTGAGATAATTGTGGATGAATGTAAAAATGTGAAAAAACCCTTAATCAATGTCGCAATGTGAAAAAACCCTTAATCAATGTCTCAATGTCATAATATCTTTAATGACAATCACAACTAAACATAACCATTTTGGATTGGGAACATAGCAATTTAAGACAATTCAATGAATAAATGTCGCAATTTATCATAACCATTGAGGAATGTGATTTATTATTAAGAAAAATGCTTGCAACATAACCCTTAATGAATGTTGCAATGCAACATAACCATTAAGGAACATACCAGTTTAACATAAATTTATATGCTATGAATGCCACAATGTGGCATAGCTTTTGATGAATTTTGTAATGTTACATTACCATTAATATTGTAATATGAATCTTTATTGGCATGCCACTATGATTGATACTCACCACTTGTTGATACTTCTTTCAATAAAAATTAGTGGTACCCTAGTTAGGAAACCCTTTCTCTTTGAAAAATTATGGCTCACACACCTGTACAGTCCACCTTCTTCACCATAGATTCATATGCATGGGATTGAGATGAACTAACAATAGTCAAAGAAGAAAATAATCAAAACTATGAAAACACTCATGTTAACCTATGGTTGTCGTTAAATTCATGCTCAACAAATAAACTCCTATGGAATTCAAATTGGCTACCATCATGCCAAGGGGAAGAAATGAAACAAGTTTCTTTATGGAAATATCTTTCTTTCAAGTGAAAAGGGTCTCTAACACCAATATTGATCAATGAGCTAATACCATCATAGATCCATCTTCACTTCATATCTATCATGCACCAAGAGAGATCGAATTCCTCGAGGTGCAAACCTTTTTTAGAGTGAAAAGATTAAGGAGATATTTGCACCTCAAGGGATTTGATCACTCTTGTTGTATAATATATCAAGTTAAGATGAATCACAGGAAATTGAGTAACAAATTTAAATCATAATTTGTATATGTATATGTTTAGTATGAATTTATCCTTTAAACTTTATTATCATTTTTAATTTAGAGAGTACAATAAAAAATAACTCTTCAAAAGTTACATGAAGATTATGGTGAATAGAAATGAAGTAATAATGTTCATAAAGTTTCATGAGGATTATGGTGAATAGAAATAATGTAATAAAGTTTCTTTGGAAGAGGTCACCATCTTTTTTCATTGAATTCTTTTTTTTTTCTTTCTACTGCCTATTCTCATATGCTACAAAGTATTATTCATCTTCATAATATCTTCTCCTTATTGATTAATAAATAGTGGTTTTTATGTAAACTTGATTAATTAATATCCTACATATCCTACATTGGAATGTTGAAGTGGACAAGGAAATACCTAAATGCTAATGAACATTGCCACTTCTTTGTCACACAATTCCAGGATACAGATCTCTGCCCATCTAATATATTATTTATCAATTTTATGATGGAATACTACCCTCGAGATTACAACAATACACATTATAAATCCACCGTCATATTTAATAAAAGCATAAACCATTCATAAAAGCATAAAACATTCATTTTTTCGAATAGTTCAAAACTTACAGTTAAACGAAACAAAAATGACAAAAAAAGATTTAAAGTATATAACTCCATTTAAATCGATCATGTTGTTCTCCAAAAATGAATTCAGAAATCACGTTTTTTCATGAGAGTTAAAGTATATAACTCCGACGTCAAAATTCTGATTTTAGATGGAGTTTTTTAGTGGGGTTGTGCAGAAGAGTTATGGTAACAAACCGATATTCTATTACAAGTCCACTTTGTCCATTCCATTGAATATGTCTAAATCATCCCCAAAATGACCCTCAAACCTCCTTTCCTCATTTTCCCTGTTCTCAGCACCCCTCCTCACTGTTAAATATAATGTAACCTCAATAGTTTGACTGTACACTGCCAGCTGTACTGGAAAGTTGTACTTTCTATTTTTGTCTTGCTTGAGCCTATTTAGCTCAGCCATCTCCCATTACATTGTAATCTCTTCTTCATACATTCCAATATACTGTTCTATTCTTTCTCTCTGCATTTCTCTTTACTTCACAATTTATCATGGTATCAGAGCTACAGTAGTAAGCCTTTTCACACAGTCCAGAGAGAAACTCAATCCTCACAGTGCAGATCTTCATGGATCTTGAGAGCACATGACACAGTCTCTTTCACAAGGTTTGGAGACCCATCTGTCATACTCTCGAAATATCCTCGCAGGAAACTTCCACGAGGAAGCAAAACGTCTTTCATTCAAAATATCAACGTAGGAATCTTGCAGAAGTTGCAGAGCGTACTATGCTCGAAAGAACAAGGAAGTAGAGATTGAGAAAGAAGAAACTCTAAAGTTTCTTGAACAATTTTTCAAGAATCGTCAAAGATTGATGAAGAAGAGCTGCA
Source organism: Picea mariana (assembly GCA_032191745.1). NCBI lineage: Eukaryota > Viridiplantae > Streptophyta > Pinopsida > Pinales > Pinaceae > Picea > Picea mariana. Next base: position 20,296 of record JASDQU010246167.1, read on the forward strand.
AAACGGAAGATCATTTAAAGAACTCGAAGAAAACGTTTAATTTGTTAAAGATTCCTGCAGAAGGAAGAATCGCTTAATTTTTTTTGAAATTCACACAAATCTGTCAAAGATTGAAGTAGTGAACAAATAATTCGTGTATTTCTTTCAAATCTTTGAAAGATTCACGAATCTTTCTTCCACGGGATTAAAGAACGCATCTAAGGTGCAAAGAACAACCATTGAAGCTGTAAGATTCGTCCTGTGAATGGATCGAGAGTGGGAAACTAGTCCAGAAGGGACGTGGAGAGTGCAAAAAAGGCGAAAGAGTTTCAGTCGTCAGATCTTGTACAAAGGCCCGACAGTCGTTGGATCAACGAGAAAGTGCATGAGGTTTAGTCCTCTGGAGTGCACAGGAGAGATTTTGACTTGTGAAGTCACGAAATCCTGACATCATATGGACCATCCATCAAGAGACACATGGCGAGATCCTATTCCATCACAAAATCTGTAATCGGGAGTTGGACGTGCAAAAATTTCACTCCAAAAACTCCGATACGTGATATCGTGAAATCCTGAGAAGACTTGTGAGTTTTCCATCTTAGAGGATAGGTGGCAACAGATCCAAGTGCTGTCAAATCGGCATATTAGTGTTCGTGGTTTTGAAAGATCATCGCAACACGAGTTCGAAACTCACGAAATCATGATTCCCTAAATAGTGATAAGATCGCAGCCGTCCATTTGTTTGGACACATGGAGGACATCAAGGAAACCATCGATGTTTCGGCAATCGCGATTTCAATTTGTCAGAGAAATTTGGATTCGCAAGTCGTGAACTCGCGAAACAACACGGACCGTCCATCTTTCAGAGACACGTGGCGTAAATCCGAGGGCTCGTGAAAATTCCCGACAAGGGAGAGTCCATCGGCACATCGGGATTCGGCAAATCGTGAATCCTGAGGATTATAAGCACGAGCATTTTAGAACTCTGAAGTCTAAAATCCTGACAGGAGGTAAACTCCGTTGTGGGGCCCAACTGACGTCATCTCATCAAAATCGTGGGATCGAGAATCTCCACAGTAAAATCCCTGACGTAGACGTGAGTTGTCCATCTGTTGGGACGCGTGGCAGGAATCAAGTCCACTGGCATTATGGGATTCAAAAGATCATGGATCCTAATGACAAGAAGTCCAGTGCATTTGAAGTCTCGATATCACGAGAAGGGATCAGGTTCGTCCATCATAAGAGGACGTGTGGCACAAATCGAAGAAATTGGGAAAAGTCCCGAAAGGACAGCGCCATCAGTAAATCGGAGATCGGGGAATCGAGGAGTAAGAAGAAATCATCATCAAAACTCATGAAATCTTGATTCACGATATCCCGATAAGATTTGGACCGTCAGATCACAAGAAGATCTGGATCGTTGAATTGTCCAAAGGAAATTTTTCGCATTTCGACGATTTGAAAGACAAAGAGCTGGAAAATCTCGTAGAGCCTTAACATTAAAGAACGTGGTCACATTGCAAGGAGACTAAGGGCCAATTCAAGCCCAATAAGCTCCCATCATCCATCGGCAAATTGGCATTTCGACGATCGGAGGTAAATACGAAATTTCCCTCTGTTTTTTCTGCAATTTTTTTATGGCGTCGTCTAGCAATTTAGGACCAACTCAGGGTCTGATTCTTCTGGGAAAGAATTATGAGTTTTTGTCTCTACGAATGAGATCGTTCTTGCAAGCACAAGAGTGCTAGGAACCAGTGGATCTTGGATATGTGTAACTGGATCCAACTGCCCTCGTTGCCATGACAAATGCGCAAGGAATTGTTCAGGCAACACTGAGGAACAAAGAAAATAAAGCAAAATTATGGATTCAGAATTTTGTGGATGACTCGATTTTCTCAAAAATCACAGGTGATGGTACTTCAAAACAGGCCTGGGACATCCTTAAATCTTCCTACCAAGGAAATGACAGGGTCAAAACAGTTAAACTACAGACCTTGTGGACACAATTCGAGACTCTAAGGATGACAGAGTCCGAAACTGTGGATCAGTTCATGACCAGAGTCATGGGCATCATGAACTAGATCAGACTGATTGATGAAACCATCACTGATCAATGAATTGTTGAGAAAATTCACAGAAGTCTACCCAAGAAATTTGAAATGGTTGTAACAACAATCCTTGAATCCAAGGATCTGTCAAGATTTTCAACAGATGAATTAATTGGTTCTTTGGTGACACATGAGACCAGACTGCATCTTACAGATGAGTCAATCTCCAATGCTTTCAAAACTCAATTCTCCTTCAGCAGAGGGAGAGGCAGAGGAAGAAGCAGAGGTCACCAAGGAAGAGGGAGCAATCAAAGTAACTCTCACTTCAGTGGAGATAATAGACAACAGTATATGAATCAAAATTTCCAAGGTCAAAGGCAACAACAACATAATCAACATCAGAATTTCCAGCCTCAAAGAGGCAGAGGGAGAAGATCAAATGACAAAACAAGCATACAATGTTATTACTGCAAAAAGTATGGGCACTATGAATCTGAATGCAAGAAGAAGCAAGTAGATCAGCTCTCAGGTAGAGCGCATGTGTCAAATCACACGGGAGAAAACTCAGGAGGTATGTTTCTTTCATGCCACAAGACTGAACATCAACCCAAAGATCTCTGGTTGCTGGACAGTGGATGCAACAATCACATGATAGGTAACAAAGATTTACTTTCATGCATTGATTCTTCAATCTCATCTGATATTACACTTGGAAATGATTACTTAGTCAAGGTTCAAGGAAAAGGAACTGTTCCTATTCTTACTAAACATAATGTAAAGAAAGACATATACAATGTCTATCATGCTCTGGATTTAAAACATAATTTTCTAAGTGTAGGACAGCTCATTGAACATGGCTATAAGGTACATTTTGAGGGAACATCTTGTAAGATATTTGACAAAATCCCAAGCAGAAAATTAATTTTTGAAATCCATATGACCCCAAATAGGATGTTTCCCCTTACCCTCAAAACTGCAAATCTGAGTCAACCATATGCACAGAGTGCATCAACCCTGAATGAAACTATGGTTTGGCATAAAATATTTGGACATCTACCATTTCAGAGTCTAAGTCTTCTTTAGAAAAACTCCATGGTCAAAGGTCTACCTATCTTTAAAGAGCAAATTCCCCCATGTGAGTCTTGCATACTTGGAAAACACCAGAGAACTAGTTTTCCACAGTTTTCCAATCAAGCCAAATAACATCTTGAACTTGTTCACACTGACCTATGTGGACCAATGCAAACAGATTCAATAGGTGGTAGTTTTTACTTTCTAACGTTTATTGATGATTTTAGCAGAAAAATATGGATCTATTTTCTCAGACACAAGTTTGAAACATTTGCAAAATTCAAAGAATTCAAGGCAAAAGCTGAAAAACAGAGTGGCAAATATATCAAAGCACTCAAGTCAGATGGAGGAGGAGAATACAACTGCAAAGAATTTGCAAATTTCTGCAAATCTCAAGGCATTATCATGCAAACAACAACCAAATATACTCCAAAGCAGAATGGAGTGGCTGAAAGGAAAAGTCAAACAATAATGAACATGGAAAGAACACTTCTCAAAGAGAAATGTTTGTTAAACATTTTTTGGGATAAGTAGTAGCATGTTCAGTTTATCTCTTGAATACATCACCAACCACAAGTCTAAAGATGAAAGTTCCCCAAGAAGCATGGAGTGGGACAAAGCTCAATGTAGCACATCTAAGGACATTTGGATGCATAGCATATGCTCACATACCTTCTGAATTAAGGAAGAAAATTGATGACAGAAGTGAAAAATGTATTTTCACTGGCTATAGTGAAACATCCAAATCTTATAGGCTTTACAATCCCATCACCAAGAAATTAATTCTCAGTAGAGATGTACAATTTTTGGAAAATCAATTCTGGAATGATTCAGAAAATCAACAAGTGGACAGTAAAAATCCATTGCTGCCAAGTTCTGAAAACACAGAAAATTCAGAACAGCAAGTACCTCAAAATATTCTTCCAATATTGCAAGTACAAAGGCAACCTAAACATTCTCAAGATAACTCAACTTCCAGCAGAGAATCATTCTTTGAACCACAAAATCAGAGAACTCAAAGTTTGAGAGAAATCCATCACTTTGAACATCACAATCTTTTTGCTTTAATGCCATGTCAACCTACATCTTTTAAGGAAGCCGCTAAGGAGCCACATTGGGTTCAAGCCATGAACCAAGAAATTGACTCCATTGAGAAGAACAAGACATGGGATCTTGTTGATTTGCAAAGATACAAGAAGAGTATTGGTGTCAAGTGGGTTTACAAAACTAAACTCAATCAAAATGGGCAGATTGAAAAGCACAAGGCAAGACTTGTTGCCAAAGGATTCTCACAACAACCAGGTACTGATTATGGTGAAACTTTTGCTCCAGTAGCANTATTGAATGGTTTCTTAGAAGAAGAAGTTTATGTCGATCAACCACCTGGATTTGAATTCCAAGAGTACCCAGCCAAAGTGTATCGGTTGAAGAAATCCTTGTATGGCTTAAAACAAGCTCCAAGATCTTGGTACAGCAGAATCAACACTTAACTGATCAAAATTGGTTTCAGCAAAAGCCAAAATGAACCAACTCTTTACACCAAAACAGATCAGCATGGTAAAATTCTAATTGTGTGTTTATATGTGATGACATGATCTACACAGGAAATCTTGAGTTAACAGATTTCAAGCATGCCATGCAATCTGAGTTTGAGATGACAGATCTTGGCATAATGAAATATTTTTTAGGGATTGAGGTTAATCAATCAGCCAAAGGAATTTTTATCTATCAGCAAAAGTATGCAGCAAATATCATCAAAATATTTTGCATGGAAGGATGCAATCCAACAGAAACCCCCATACCATTAGGCACAAAATTGAGCAAGAAAGATGAAGGTGCTATTGTGGACTCTACCCTGTACAAACGTTTAGTAGGCAGTTTATTGTATCTTACAACAACTAGTCCTGACATTATGTATGCAGCTAGCCTTGTTTCTAGATTCATGGAATCACCCAAAGATTCGCATTGGAAAATGGAAAAACGAATTTTGAGATATGTTGCAGGAACTCTCAATTTTGGCTTATGGTACACTAAATATGATAGTAATCAACTCTCTGGTTACATAGATAGTGAATTTGCAGGCAGCCTATATGACAAGAAAAGCACATCAGGATATGTTTTTCAACTGGGCACGAACCTGATTTCATGGGCATCAAAGAAGCAGCCAATTGTATCAATATCTTCTGCAGAGGCAGAGTATGTCACTGCTACCTCAGCTTCATGTCAAGCTGTGCGGATGAGAAGAATATTGAAAGATATGTCACATACATAAAAGGATCCAACTCCTATTTTCTGTGACAATACATCAACAATTGCTTTATCCAAGAACCATGTGTTTCACAAGAAAAGTAAACACATTGACACTCGGTTTCATTTCATACGCGATCTAGTCAATAATGGGGATATTGCACTACAATTTTGTGGTTCTCGAGATCAACTTGTTGATATCTTTACAAAGCCACTAGGAAAGTCAGTTTTTGATTTTCAGAGACAACACTTAGGCATAGTCAGTGCTAATGATTGTAACTGTTGAGTTTAAGAGGGAGTGTTAAATATAATGTAACCTCAACAGTCTGACTGTACACTACCAGCTGTACTGGACAATTGTACTTTCTATTTTTGTCTTTCTTGAGCCTATTTAGCTCATCCATCTCCCATTACATTGTAATCTCTTCTTCATACATTCCAATATACTGTTCTATTCTTTCTCTCTGCATTTCTCTTTACTTCACTATTTATCACTCACTGCGTAGCTACTTCCTATATATCTGCATGTATTGGTTGCTTGGATTGCATTGTTTATTGCTTGCCCTACTTCCTATATATCTACTTCCTACAGGAAGATAGAATCATATTATTTTATTGGTTGCTTGGATTGGTTACTGAGAAATGGAAAAGAGAATAACATCTGCACGATTGGTAATATTGATTGCGTTGTTTATGGTGGTAATATTGATTGCCCTGTTTATGGTTAGTGAAATTTCATATTTCAGGGAAATGTGGTGGAAAGTAGTAATAATAATAAGATGAAGAATGGCTTGTTCGAATCACTTAGGGGTCCCATAACTCCATCAGGCCCGTATGAAAGGGGAGGGTCATGTCCACCTACATTATCAGAGAGCCTGTCAAATTGAAAATCTTTTAGATTTATGTTCTTATTGTCATTGTCCATGAATGACTCAAATACATTACATATGTTTGAATAATCTTTATTATTCCTTGTTCTCACTTTTATTTCTTTTGAGAGTTTTCGACAAAAGTGATCTTTTAAAAATTAGAATCAAATATATGTAATGAATATTTATGTTTATACAAAGAATTGGTGTTAAACACATTACATATGTTCGAATAATCTTTATTAATCCTTTTTTTCACTTTTATTTATTTTGGGAGTCTCCCCAAAAGTAATCCTTTTAAAAATTAGAATTAAATATATGTAATGAATATTTATGTTTAGACATTGGTGGTAAACAGTGCAATGCATCAGGTAGTATGGAAAAGATTAAAGGAAATTGCTTTTCTTGTGCAAATATATTTTATTTATGAATATACCATACTTTGTAAGGATAAATTCCTTAGTTGCAAACCTTTTTTAGAATCAAGAATTTTAGGAAAGGTTTGTATTTTAAGAGATTTCAACTTTCACCATAATAGATTTGGAGTTAAAAATGGATTTACTCTACTTATATCAGCTTTAACATGAGATTTCAGTAGGAAGTTAATATTTGAAAATCACTACTCATCTTGATACATGTGTTCTAACATAAATGTTTTATATTGTATATAGCCTAGATCCATCTTAAGTTCAGATTTATCATTGGCCAAGAGGAATTAAGTCATGCAAGATTGCAAAATTTCAAAAATGCTTTACAATTACGGAGATTTCATCTCTCATGTTATGGTCATGATAGATGGATAGTTAAAAATGGATCTAATCACATTCATTTTATTTTCATTTTTTTATCTTTAATTTTTGGCATTACATTTATCATATTTCAATTTGCATTGTAGTCCATGTTGTTTGATAAGATTGATACCTTCATCAACTAATTGTTTAAATTCATGCAACTTTTTTTTTAAAGTGTGATATCACAAAAAATCAATACATTGATTTTTTTTTTCTAGATATATCTTTAAAAATTAAAGAATCAAATTATTTTGGAATGTATAACTAAAATTAATAAACCTAGTCATTTTATAATGCACTAGTGTTGATTGAAAAACAATACTTGTAAGAACAAGTTGTTATTACATAATACAGGTTGTGACTAATATTGGTATTATATTACTCATATATCTTATTTTTAGAACTAAATTGAGATTTAATATACTTTAAATCATTGAATAAATTAGGATTTAATAACATGTTTTAAATTATTGGATACATATCTAGGTATCAATGCTAGTATGTTTAAAAGTATATGTTTAATGGTTAATTTTTTTTATATAGAGTTTTTATAGATTAAAGAATTTTTCAAAATAACTATTTTCAATATAGTTTTTTATTCAATTAAAGAACATTTCAAATTAATCATTTTCAATATGGAGCTTTTTTCAATTAATTTTTTTTGGATTATATAAAAATAATGACGGATGAGTTTGTTCTGAAAACTTATTTTATGGTAAATACTTTTCAATTGACATTGTTATATGGATGAGTTTGTTTTGAAAACTTATTTTATGGTAAATACTTTTCAATTGACATTGTTATATATAATGATAAATTCAATAGATGAATTTGTAAAAAGAAACTATATTGAAAAATTCATATAGATAGAATTCAAAATTCATTTACAAATTTTACCTCAAAATTAGTGTATAGATTTAGCACTATTTCATTTTCAAATATTTATTTTTTATTTAAAAAAGATATTTTAATACAAAAGTTGCAACTATGACATAATCATCACAATCTCTTTTAGAACTTATGTTAATAACAAAAATATACAAACTAATAATTAATATAGCTAAAATATTTGGTCATTCTAAAGACTTATTCAATTATAAATTATATTGGATTTGGTACTAAATAGGATTTTGTGATTGTAAAGATTAATTGAGTTATAAAATTAGTAATCTATAAATTTGATACACATTTAATAAGAAAAACAAAAAATACTAAATCATAACAAATTAATATAAAGTTACTCAAAATGAATGTCACAATTTGACATAACCCTTGATGACTGTTGCAATGCGACAAAACCCTTAATAAAGGTAACAATGTCACATAAAATTTGATGAACATCAAAGTGGGATAAAATTACTAATGAATATCAAAATGGGACATTCCATTTGATGAATTTTATATTGTCACATAACCATTAACACTGAAAGATCAATCTATAAATCTGAAATAACCATTAGGAAATGTCGCAATCTAAGATAACCCTGTATGAATGTCGCCATGTGACAAAACAATTACGAATGCCATAATTGATCATTTCATGAACATCATAGTGCCAAAAAAATACTTAATGAACATCGCAATGTGACATTAAATTTGATTATTGTCACAATGCAACATAACCATTAATGTTCCAAGATGAATGTACTCATATAAAATAGCCATTGGAAATGTTTAATCTAAGATAATCGTGGATGAATGTAAAAATGTGAAAAAACCCTTAATCAATGTCAGAATGTCATAATATCTTTAATGACAATCACAATTAAACATAACCCTTTAGGATTGGGAAAATAGAAATTTAACATAATTCAATGAATAAATGTCACAATTTATCATAACCATTGAGGAATGTGATTTATGGGTAACCAAAATCATTGCAACATAACCCTTGATGAATGTTGCAATGCAACATAACCATTAAGGAACATAACACTTTAACATAAATTTATCCATTATGAATGTCATAATGTGGCATATATTTTGATGAATTTTGTAATGTTACATTACCATTAATGTTGTAATATGAATCTCTATTGGTGTAATGACCCCTTCGTTATGACTACAAGCGAAGTAAAAGTGCAACATTTTTTTTTTTTTTTTTTT
>JASDQU010246172.1:15266-25564 GCA_032191745.1 Picea mariana
CCCATAAAATAAAAAATAAACAATAAACAAAACTAAAAAAATAAAAGAAAATTGTTGTAATTAAAAATATAAAAACTAAATAAATGAAAAAACATAAACCCATAAAATAAAAAATAAACAAAAGTAAATAATTCCATTTTCTCTTTATTTTTGCAATAATTTTGAAACTTAAATTCTAATATTTTTTAAACTAAATTCTTAAGACTTTTTTAAATATAAAATATTAATTATTTTTTAATTATGATAGATTTTTTTTTTCTTTATTATGAACCATAATTCAAAGTTAATTCTTTATTATTGAAACTAAATTTTTAACATTTTTTGAAATATAAAATATTAATTTTTTTTTATTATGATATTTTTTATTTTTTTATTTTTAATTTTGCACCATAATTTAATCTTTAAAAAATTATATAAAAAAAAATAAAAAATAAAAAAAATTGCTTTAATTAAAAATATAAAAACTAAATAAATGAAAAATCACAAACCCATAAAATATAAAATAAACAAAACTAAATAATTTCTCAAATTCTTATAAAAAAAATAAAAAATAAAAAGAAAATTGTTTTAATTAAAAATATAAAAATTAAATAAATGAAAAAACATAAACCCATAAAATAAAAAATAAACAATAAACAAAACTAAAAAAATAAAAGAAAATTGTTGTAATTAAAAATATAAAAACTAAATAAATGAAAAATCACAAACCCATAAAATATAAAATAAACAAAACTAAATAATTTCTCAAATTCTTATAAAAAAATAAAAAATAAAAAGAAAATTGTTTTAATTAAAAATATAAAAATTAAATAAATGAAAAAACATAAACCTATAAAATAAAAAATAAACAATAAACAAAACTAAAAAAATAAAAGAAAATTGTTTTAATTAAAAATATAAAAACTAAATAAATGAAACAACATAAACCCATAAAATAAAAAATAAACAAAAGTAAATAATTACATTTTCTCTTTAATTTTGCAATAATTTTGAAACTTAAATTGTAACATTTTTTAAACTAAATTCTTAACACTTTTTTAAATATAAAATATTAATTTTTTTTTAATTATGATAGTTTTTTTTTTTTTGTTATGAAACATAATTCAAAGTTAATTCTTTATGATTGAAACTAAATTTTTAACATTTTTTGAAATATAAAATATTATTTTTTTTTTTATTATGATATTTTTTATTTTATTTTTTTTAATTTTGAACCATAATTTAATCTTTAAAAAATTATATAAAAAATAAAATATAAAATAAAAGAAAATTGCTTTAATTAAAAATATAAAAACTAAATAAATGAAAAATCACAAACCCATAAAATATAAAATAAACAAAACTAAATAATTTCTCAAATTCATATAAAAAAAATAAAAATTGTCTTAATTAAAAATATAAAAATTAAATAAATGAAAAGACATAAACCCATAAAATAAAAAATAAACAATAAACAATCAACAAAACTAAAAAAATAAAAAACATAAACCCATAAAATATAAAATAAACAAAACTAAATAATTTCTCAAATTCTTGTAAAAAAAATAAAAAGAAAATTGTTTTAATTAAAAATATAAAAATTAAATAAATGAAAAAACATAAACCCATAAAATTAAAAATAAACAATAAACAAAACTAAAAAAATAAAAGAAAATTGTTGTAATTAAAAATATAAAAACTAAATAAATGAAAAAACATAAACCCATAAAACAAAAAATAAACAAAAGTAAATAATTCCATTTTTCTCTTTATTTTTGCAATAATTTTGAAACTTAAATTGTAATATTTTTTAAACTAAATTCTTAACACCTTTTTAAATATAAAATATTAATTATTTTTTAATTATGATAGATATTTTTTTTATTATGAACCATAATTCAAAGTTAATTCATTATTATTGAAATTAAATTTTTAACATTTTTTGAAATATAAAATATTAATTTTTTTTATTATGATATTTTTTATTTTATTTTTTTAATTTTGCACCATAATTTAATCTTTAAAAATTATATAAAAATAAATAAAAAATAAAAGAAAATTACTTTAATTAAAAATATAAAAACTAAATAAATGAAAAATCACAAACCCATAAAATATAAAATAAACAAAACTAAATAATTTCTCAAATTCTTATAAAAAAAAATAAAAAATAAAAAGAAAATTGTTTTAATTAAAAATATAAAAATTAAATAAATGAAAAGACATAAACCCATAAAATAAAAAATAAACAATCAACAAAAATAAAAAACATAAACCCATAAAATATAAAATAAATAAAACTAAATAATTTCTCAAATTCTTGTAAAAAAAAATAAAAAAAAAATTATTTTAATTAAAAATATAAAAATTAAATAAATGAAAAAACATAAATCTATAAAATAAAAAATAAACATTAAACAAAACTAAAAAAATAAAAGAAAATTGTTTTAATTAAAAATATAAAAACTAAATAAATGAAACAACATAAACCCATAAAATAAAAAATAAACAAAAGTAAATAATTACATTTTCTCTTTATTTTTGCAATAACTTTGAAACTTAAATTGTAACATTTTTTAAACTAAATTCTTAACACTTTTTTAAATATAAAATATTAATTATTTTTTAATTATGATGGATTTTTTTTATTATAAATCATAATTTAAAGTTAATTCTTTATTATTAAAACTAAATTTTTAACATTTTTTGAAATATAAAATATTATTATTATTATTTTTAATTTTGAACCATAATTTAAAGTTAATTCTTTCTTAATAAAGAGAAAAAAACTCTCAAATGAGTTAAAAAATAATATCATATCTTTTTTTATTTTAAATTAAAAAATATTATTTTAAATTTAAATAAAAAAAGAGTATATAAATAAAAATAGAATTAATTTAAGATTAAAAAAAAATTGCTTTAATTAAAAATATAAAAACTAAATAAATGAAAAATCACAAACCCATAAAATATAAAATAAACAAAACTAAATAATTTCTCAAATTCTTGTAAAAAAAATAAAAAATAAAAAGAAAATTGTTTTAATTAAAAATATAAAAATTAAATAAATGAAAAAACATAAACCCATAAAATAAACAATAAACAAAACTAAAAAAATAAAAGAAAATTGTTGTAATTAAAAATATAAAAACTAAATAAATGAAAAAACATAAACCCATAAAATAAAAAATAAACAAAAGTAAATAATTCCATTTTCTCTTTATTTTTGCAATAATTTTGAAACTTAAATTGTAATATTTTTGAAACTAAATTTTTAACACTTTTTTAAATATAAAATATTAATTATTTTTTAATTATGATAGATTTTTTTTTTTATTATGAACCATAATTCAAAATTAATTCTTTATTATTGAAACTAAATTTTTAAATTTTTTGAAATATAAAATATTATTTTTTTTTTATTATAATATTTTTTATTTTATTTTTTTAATTTTGAACCATAATTTAAACTTATTATATAAAAGATAAAATTTAGAAAAAAGAAAAAACTTTAAACTTTAAAAAAGAAAGTTTAATTTTTTTAATTTTGAACCATAGAAAACTTATTAATTTCTTTCTTATAAAGTTTTTTTTTTTTTATTAATTTTAAACACTTTTTTAAATATAAAAGATTAATTATTTTTTATTTATTATGAACCATAACAAATAAATAAAAAAGAAAAACCTCATAAACAAAAATTATAAAAAAAAATATTTTAAAAAAATTTAACAAATGAAAAAACACTCATAAGTAATTAAAATTAATAATTACTTATTAATTTTAATTACTTATTTAATTACTATATGAGGGTTTTTTTTTTTTTTTTGTTAATTTGTGCGGGACCTGTTGGCTACGCAATTAATCTGTGGCTTGAGAAACCGCCACTCAGGGGCATCTAAGCCGTCAAAATCACCCGAGGATCGCACCCGGCCTGAGCCACACCAACCCTTAACATGGTTGGATTGTTGTCCCCGCAGGTTTCGAACCGGTGACTAACATCAAGGAGTGGCTTACCAACACACTCGGTCACCGACTATCCTACACCTCGGGGACTTACTATATGAGAGTTTTTTATATTGCAATATAAAAAACCCTCATATAGTAATTAAATTATATATTTATCTTAAAAATTAAACAAAACTAAATTGTTTTGTTTTGTTTTATTTTTAAATTAAATTGCAATATTTTTTAAACAAATGAAAAAACACTTAAAAAGTTGGTATATTAGAACTTAGGAGTTTGTATATTGATGTATAATTGGAAAAGAAGAAGCAAATTAATGACTCTAAAAACACAATCTGTCGACATATCTTCCGACATAATACATTAAGGTATGCTTTAATAAATAAAGTTGGGCTAGTCATATTCATAATTTGTTTGTAAAAATACAAAGATATAAATTATTTTATTTTGTTTGTATTATTTAGGAATATATATATACCACAATCTTAGTTGATTCTTTTATTTTAAATTAAAAAATATTATTTTAAATTAAAATTAAAAATATATATATATATAAATAAAAATAGAATTAAAAATGATAATAAAGATAAGAAATAAAAATGCAACAAAAATTAAAAAATAATAACTACAATTAATAATAATTATAATTTTTTTTATATCAAATAAAAAATCAATTCATATATACAATCTACTCATGTAAAGTATATACAATCTACTCATGTAAAATAAAACATGTAAAGTATTTCATCTAGCCCCTCTCCTCACTTTTAACTTATAATTAAACTACTCTCATCACTCTCTCAATACCCACCTATTTACACGAACAAATTCTAAATCACACAAACAACAAATATTCATATATACAATTACAAATACACATCAAATTTTGACATCACACAAAAAATATTAGAAATTCACACATGAAATACATTACATGTCACAAACATACAAAAATAATATAAACACCAAGCATTGCTAAGGAATAAATTACACATCACAAACATTCAAAAATAATAACAATAATAATCAAAAATACAAACTTTAATCCAAATTTTGATCACTACATAAGCAAATTATAAACTAAAACAACAAACATTCATATATATAATCACTAATAAAGAAAATACACTCATTTCAAAGTACAAATCAATGTTATACACAATCAATGTAAATACCCAAAATAACATAATCTATATACAATCACTAACATAAAAATACGAGACCAACCACGAGAAGGTGGAAGCTCATTTGGCCCCTCCCCCTCACTTTTAATTTCTAATTAAACTACTCATTACTCCCCCAATACCCACCTATATCATTTTCTACCCTATCACACAAATGGAAACGTTAAACCAAATTTTGATCACTACACACAAATTCTAAATCACACAAACAACAAATATTCATCTATACAATTACAAATACACATCAAAATTTGATATCATACAAAAAGTATTTCAGAATACATTACATGTCACAAACATATATAAACACCAAATATTGCTAACAATAATAAATTACACATTCACACATGGAATACACATTACACATCACAAACATTGAAAAATAATGTACAAACATAAAAAATTATAACAATAATAATTAAAAATACCAACGAGACCAACCATTAACTTCTAACTTCTAATTAAACTACTCTCATCACTCTCCCAATACCCACCTATATCATTTTCTACCCCATTTATTTATTTTTTACACAATAAATAATTGTAAATACAAAAATGGAAACATTAAACCAAATTTTGATCACTACACAAATTCTAAATGCAAATATTAAAACAAATTTTGATCACTACACAAACAAATTCTAAATCACACAAACAACAAATATTCATATATACAATTACAAATACACATCAAAATTTGATATCACACAAACAACAAATATTCATATATACAATTACAAATACACATCAAAATTTGATGTCACACAAAAAGTATTGGAAATTCACACATTATAATACATTATATGTCACAAACATACAAAAATAATATCAACACCAAGCTTTACTAAGGAATAAATTACACATCACAAACATTAAAAAATAATGTACAAACATAAAAAATAATAACAATAATAATTAAAAATACAAACTTTAAATCAAATTTTGATCACTACATAAGCAAATTATAATCTCAAACAACAAACATTCATATATACAATCACTAATATTTGCTAAAAAAAAAAATCACATGGAATACACATTAAAAATAATGTACAAACATAAAAAATAATAACAATAATAATTAAAAATACAAACTTTAAATCGAATTTTGATCACTACCTAAGCAAATTATAATCTCAAACAACAAACATTCATATTTACAATCACTAATATTTGCTAAAAAAAATTCACACATGGAATACACATTACACATCACAATCATACAAAAATAATCTAAACACCGAGCATTAATAAAGAAAATTCACTCATTTCAAAGTACAAATCAATGTTATATACAATCAATGTAAGTACCCAAAATAACATAATCTATATTTAAAGAGCTTCTCTTGGCTTCGAGAATCATAAATTCTCTACTAACGAGACCAACCACGAGAAGGTGGAAGCTCATTTGGCCCCTCCCCCTCACTTTTARCTTCTAATTAAACTACTCTCATCACTCTCCCAATACCCACCTATATCATTTTCTACCCCATCTATTTTATTTTTTACACAATAAATAATTGTAAATACAAAAATGGAAACATTAAACCAAATTTTGATCTCTACATAAACAAATTCTAAATGCAAACATTAAAACAAATTTTGATCACTACACAAACAAATTCTAAATCACACAAACAACTCATACACACAAAAAGTATTGGAAATTCACACACATAATACATTACATGTCACAAGCATAAAAAAATAATATAAACACCAAGCATTGCTAAGGAATAAATTACACATCACAAGCATTCAAAAATAATGTACAAACATAAATAATAATTAAAAATACAAACTTTAAACCAAATTTTGATCACTACATAAGCAACTTATAAACTAAAACAACAAACATTCATATATACAATCACTAATATTTCCTAAGAAAATTAACACATGGAATACACATTACACATCACAAACATATAAAAATAATGTAAACACCAAGCATTAATAAAGAAAATTCACTCATTTCAAAGTATAAATCAATGTCATACACAATCAATGTAAATACCCGAACAATCAATGTCATACACAATCAATGTCATACACAATCAATATAATACACAATCAATGTCATACACAATCAATGTCATACACAATCAATATAATACACAATCAATGTCATAATACACAATCAATGTAATACACAATCAATGTCATAATACACAATCAATGTCATACACAATCAATATAAATGAAACTCGAACAACAAACATTTATACACATTAAATTTTCGCCACTACACAAACAAAAATTGTGAATACAAACATACAAACATAATGTAAACACCAAGCATGGTTAAAGAAAACTCAGAAACATTTCAAAGTATACAATCATGAATACACATCAAACTTTGCATACACATGCAAAAATTGCAAATGCATAAACAAAATAATGCACATCAAATTTTGATCATTGCAAACTCACATTTAAAAGTACAAATCAATATGTCATACAAATTCATTTTAAATATCCAAACATATTAATGAAACTTAAACAACATTCTTATACACAATCATAAATACACTTAAACATACATAATGTAAACACTGGGTATTGTTAAATCAAACACATATCTCGCATTCATTGTAAATACACAAACATTTAAATGGAACCCATACAACAAACATTGCTCAAGGAAATTCACACATTTCAAAGTATTGAAAATTCACACATAAAAAACATTACACACCAAATTGTAAATACATAAACAGACACTCATAATGTAACCACCAATTATTGCTAAACGAAACACATTTCAAAGCAAATATCAACATGTCATAAACATTCATTATAAACACAATCATATAAATGAAACTCGAACAACAAACATTTATATACACATTAAATTTTCATCACTACACAAACAAACATTTCAAAGTATACAATCATGAATACACATCAAACTTTCCATACACATGCAAAAATTACAAATGTATAAACAAAAAAATGCACATCAAATTTTGATTATTGCAAACTCACACATTTACAAGTACAAATCAATGTCATACACATTCATTTTAAATATCCAAATATATTAATGAAACTCAAACAACATTCTTATACACAATCATAAATACACTTAAACATATATAATGTGAACATCGGGTATTGTTAAATAAAACACATATTTCGCATTCATTGTAAATACACAAACATTTAAATGGAACCCATACAACAAGCATTGCTAAAGGAAATTCACACATTTCAAAGTATTGGAAATTCACACATAAAAAACATTACACACCAAATTATAAATACATAAACAGACACTCATAATCTAACCACCAATTATTGCTAAATGAAACACATTTCAAAGCAAATATCAACATGTCATACACATTCATTGTAAACACAATCATATAAATGAAACTCGAACAACAAACATTTATATACACATTAAATTTTCATCACTACACAAGCAAAAATTGTGAATACACAAACATACAAAAATAATGTAAACACCAAGCATTGTTAAAGAAAACTCGGGAACATTTCAAAGTATACAATCGTGAATACACATCAATTTTTTTATCAATACACATGCAAAAATTGCAAATGCATAAACAAAATATTGCACATCAAATTTTGATCATTGCAAACTCACACATTTAAAAGTACAAATCAATATGTCATACACATTCATTTTAAATATCCAAACACATTAATAAAACTCAAACAACGTTCTTATACACAATCATAAATACACTTAGACATACATAATGTAAACACTGAATATTGTTAAATAAAACACATAGATCTCGCATTCATTGTAAATACACAAACATTTAAATGGAACCCAAACAACAAACATTGCAAGAAAATTCACACATTTCAAAGTATTGGAAATTCACACACATAAAAAACATATGCACCAAATTTTGATCAGTGCTCAACCAAAAATTGCAAATACATAAACATACAAGCATAATGTAACCACCAATTATTGCTAAATGAAACACACACACATTTCAAAGCATATATCAACATGTCAAGCACATTCATTGTAAACACAATCATATAAATGAAACTCGAACAACAAGCATTTATATACACATTAAATTTTCATCACTACACAAGCAAAAATTGTGAATACACAAACATACAAACATAATGTAAACACTAAGCATTGTTAAAGAAAACTCAGGAACTCACACACATTTCAAAATATACAATCATGAATACACATCAAATTTTGATCAATACACATGCAAAAATTGCAAATGCATAAACATACAAATATAGTAAACACCATACATTGCAAAATGAAATACACACATTTCAAAAGCATATATTAACACATCATACACATTCATTGTAAATACACAAACACATAAATAAAACTTAAACAACCAATATCTATATGCACAATCATAAACACACATCAAACTTTGATCATTACAAACAAAAAATATTGAAAATTCACACATACAAACATTACACATCAAATTTTGATCATTACACAAGCAACAAATGCAAACATACAAACATAATGTAAACATAAAGCATTGCTAAATAACACATGTTTCAAATAAAAAACAATATGTCATACACATTCGTTTTAGATACCTAAACATATTAATGAAAATCAAACAAATATTTTTATGCCTACTCATAAAAAATATATACAGAAAATATCATTAATTCATTAAAAAAAAATCATGCATTTTCATAAAAGAGAACTTGTTTAAAATAATTATTATCATTATTAAATCAAATGTGTATACATAATTTCAAAAATCACACATATATTAAAAAAACACATTACAAAWACAAAAAAAATAGTAAAACATACATATATWAACAAAATTCAAAATGTTTAAAGCATACATAAAACAATTATTAAGTTGATTTGAGATGTRACATTCAAATTTTATATTATAATTTATAGTGATGTATTATTTAATATTTTTAATTTATAATTATTGTGCTAAAAAAATCTAGTTTTAAAAATAGAAACTAGACTAAAATAAAAGAAGGGGAGAGAGAGAGGGGACACATGCCCTTAAGGATGGCCATGGTCCATCCTAAGGGCATTTTGAAGGGGCTTAGCCCCTTCAAACAAAATAATAATTTTTTTATTATGAGATTTTGGAGAGTAATTACATCAGAAAGACCAAAATCAATAAATGTTGGTTTGTTTTGAAAGTGAACAATGTCATAAT
>JASDQU010246175.1:0-16259 GCA_032191745.1 Picea mariana
AGATTTTGGGTAGAAGGATAAAGATTAAATCTGAAGGGTCATGATCTGCATGTAGGCTTAGAACCCTAGCTTACTAGTCCGTAGGGTAAAAACACCCAACAACACTTGTGCTTCCACAAGGCCTGGTACCAGAATGTTACTGGGTGGAATTCGCAGTTGACTTTTTTGGACAAAGACAGTTGCGAAAATTGATAGGAATGTGCTATTGCAAAAACTAAATAGGATGACATATAAAATTTATTTTTCCTTTTGTAGCTTAACAATTGGGAAGAGATTTCATGGGAAATTAACTTGCCCCAATCAAAAGGGGCTTGTTCATTCACTGTGAAATAAAAAATATAAAGAGCCATGCGGGAAACAGTACCTATGGACTCCTGTCCTGTTATTCTTGTAAACAGTCAGGCAATTTCCCAAAATGGATTTCTAAATGAACTAACCTCCATACTTGTAATATATTCAAGAACTAGATTCAGCATTTCCAAAAAATGGGGCAAGAGGTCCAATCCGTTATTATGCTTTGTTAGGAACTGTTTGCAATATTCTCCTTTGAATGTCAATGTTGGCTCGGGAAATTTCAGCATCTGGAGGAAGACCTAAGGTGACAAAGAAACAGAAGAGTCGTCGTGCAGTGGAATAATTCTTTGGTCTATAATAAATTTATTGGCACACCAAAAAACTAGGTTCTTACAGTGAAAAACCTCAGGGACACAACCTGCATGAGCAATCCCGGAGGTCCAAATTACTTGGTTCTCTAGGGTGGGGGTTCAGTAATAAGAAAATGCCCTGGACCAGTGGAAGTTCTGGTCCTCATGCCTGAAGGTGTTCACTATATCTACATAGAACTGTTGTTGAGATGATGCCATAGGTTTATGAGAAGGTTTCTTTGCTACAAATGATGGTTTAAATGAATTGTTAGAGTGAAGAATGTAACTTTTTGCTAAATCTTGGTTAAATTCTTCTGAATGGGAAAGTCCTCGAGCCTTTCGTTGATTAATGACAACCTGTATTGGTGGTGCATGATAAACTATTAGCAGTAAAATTTATTTATTGCATATTTATAAATGCGAACGTGGTGGGTACGACGAAGAGCAATTAAGGAATGGAGGTTTCATGAATGCGCGAAGGGCACACCGTGTGAACGAGATTTCATGATTTTGAAATGAACACTCACAAGGGATAATATAATCCGCCCATAAATTTTGGTTTAATGCACATGAATACGAGATATCCTCGAGCCTTTCGCCCATCAAAGACAATATATACATTTTCTACATGATGACTTGTTAGAATTAAATGCCAGTAATTGCATATTTTGAAACAAGATATGTATATGTATATATATATATATATATATATATTTTTTATTTCTTTTATTATAGACAAGTGTGAAGGTGATGGAGAGGGAGGAGAGTAAGGAAAGAATGGAAAGCTTTGAAAAGAAGTCAGACGGGATTGAAAAAAGGGTTACGGGGATAGTCAGGACAGTCGAGTGTTGCACGATGAAATTTCATGTTTCGAAATTTTTGAGTGCAAAATGTGTAAAAAGGAAGATATCATGATGGGGCAGTTGAGTGACTGCTAATTGCAAAGGGGTGTGGATACAGGAAACAACAACTACGAACTGAATATTTATTCAACCCACCAAATCGACGATTCACCAAAGAAATTCGAACAAATGGCGAAGTATGGAAAGCAGACAAACGAGCTTCAAAATGGGGTGACAATAGTTCCACTAAATATGCGAGGACTCGATAGTTAAATTGTATTTCTCGAAAGTTTTCATTGCAAAAATGTGCAGCACAGAAAAGGGCATGATAGGTGGACCATAATACGGAAAAGCGTATGATCTAAGAACGGTTGCAATTTTGAATATCTGTCAATTTGTATATACCAGATCTTTGAATGTTGTTTGGAGGTCACGAAAAAGTAGAATTGCAATGTTGACCTGACCAGCGCGCAAGTCCAACTGTGAATTTGTATATGGTGGAACTCTGGGTGCCAGTTGCGGGACAGGGAATAGTACACGGTCAATTTAAAGAAAGGGGAAGTGATGATTGGAAACGCAAATGATCCGCGAAGCTATGGACCAATGCATTGTCAGGAAAAAAATGATTAAGTAACCAGGAAGAGAAACTAGAGGGAATAAAAGAGAGGTAAAATAGAGAGGCGGAAGGCAGTTTTTGTAGGCACGAATTGGTTTCAAAGAAGCGCCATCGTTGCAAAACCATGATCTAATAATTGTCAGCAAATGCGTTGTTAAAGATTACATTTTATTGCAATGTATGCCTGCAGCTATGTTCTTGATACATTATTCCATGATTGTAACATATCAACTTAACCACTAAATTTGCCTTTCTACTAATTGCCAGCAAATGCTTTGCAGAAGATTAGATTTTATTGGAACATGTGTGTGTAACTGTGTTCTTCATACATTCTACCATCAGTGCAACATATTAACTCAAGTATTAAACTTATTGCATTATGGGATGTTAGCATTAAAACTTAATAATTGCATGTCTAAAAACAAGAACAACGATTTTGCTACAATATTGTATATTGGTATTAGTAAATAGAAGATCGAAGAAGTATGAGAGCATCGAACCATGCCAATTAGAACATGCGTTAAACCTAGAAAAGAGGCAACAACGAAGAGTGCAAGGCAATTTTTTTGTAATAGAAAATCCATTTAAAATAAAAAAAAATAAGAAAAACACTGAGTATTGTGCATCTATGCTTAGAAATTGGACCCAGTTCTTCGGGCCGAAACATTGAATTTATCTGCGAAAAACACAGGCATGGGTTCTACAGTATGCAATATTCTTGGAGTTTTCTCGTCGATGAATCATCCTCTGCTGAAATTGATATTTTTTCATAAGCTTTTCCCGAGAAAGAAGACGAAAATGGTTGCAGGAAAAGTGGAATAGCCCATAGCTGAAACCGCCTCTGCATAGTCCAAAAACATTCAGTAGCACAACTTGCACGTGCAATTGCAGAGGCCCAAATTAGTCCATTCTAGGAAGAAGGAGATGACTAGTAGGAAAATGCGTGGCAAGAGCGAGAGTTTTGGACCTGATGCCCGAAAATGTTAAACAATATTTTTTTGGCTTGAAATATATCTCTGGGAGAATTAACATATCATTTCTTTACACTGAAACTCTTCCTCTCAGAACAGACTAATATGGAACTCTGGAATTCCTACTTTGGTGGTGCAAAGTGGTTGTTGCATTCACCGTCAGTTTCTTTTCTGAAACTCCTACTGGTGTTTTCATGACTGCGATCACCGAGCTGGGAAGGTCCATTCATTATGGTTGATTTCAATTTGGGCACAGGAGAGGGAAGATTCTCTGCATTTCCATCATCCATTGTCATATCATTGTCCATCGGATCATCTTCTTCTCGCTCAGAATTCATGGCATCAACTTCTATGATAGCAATGACTGTAATTGGGCAGGTTCTCTAACTAGCCAGGGTTGTGATGGAATTCTTTGTCTTGAAATATATCTCTCGGTGTACCAAGGGACCATCTCATTTTTTCCCACTAGGCGGAGGGAGATGAATAATAACAATATGCCCTGGAATAGTGGAACCTCTAGCCATTATGTCCCAATGTGTTTACTGTGTGTGGAGAGAACTGCTGCCAGAATTTGTTTTGTGTATCTGGAAACAAGTATGAAGGCAACAGCAATGGCGAAACCAATTCCAAGAAATACCAAAGTATGAAAAGTGGTCGAGCGAAGATATACCCAGGGCATGTGAACGGCCGATGGTTCTCGGCCTGGTGGGCTAAAAATTGAGCCTCTATTGTTCCGTGTCCTACAAATAGCACCTACACTTCCGCGATATACAAATTGACAGGTGGACTTGTGGTTTGGTTGGTTCAACATTACATTTTTTTTTGTCCTTAGTGATTCCGTATTAATTCCATAATTAGCCACTTTTTTGGATCGGGGGTTCTCGATCTGGCAGGCAAAAAATTGGGCATCTACTATTCTACGCTCTACAAATAGCAGTGACAATTCTACAATATACAAATTCAAAACCTAACCTTTGATAAATTATTACTGTTAAATATTTATATTGCAGAATTTAATTATACGAGAAAGTTTTCACAATCTGGTCAGCCGAGTGATATAAAAGTATTTCAACAAACAAGCCATATAAAAAAGAGTCATTCCATACTTAGGCAGTTTTTTTATCGCGGGTTGGCAGCCTTGCGGGTTGAAAAAAGAGTCTCTATTGTTCTGTGTCCTACAAATAGCACCCATATTTCCATGGTATACAAATTGACAGGAGGACCTATGGGTTGCTTGGCTGAACGTTGCATTTGATCGTGGGTTCGCGGCCTGACGGGCTGAAAATTTAAGTATCTATTGTTCTGTGTCCTACAAATAGCACCTACAGTTCCGCGATATACAAATTCACACACAAACTTGTGGACAGTTTCTATATAAAGTATGGAATGAGATTTTATACATCATATGCAGATCCCTCATTCCATACTTAGGTATTTTTTGTATCGCGAGCTCGTGGTCTGGCGAACCAAAAAGAGAGTCTCTATTATTCCATATCCTACAAATAGCACCCAAACTTCCTCGATATACAAATTGATAGTGTTCTAGAACATATGCGGATCCCTTATTCCATACTTGGGTACTTTTTGGATCGCAGGTTCGTGACCTGGCGGGCTAAAAATTAAGTATCTATTGTTCCGTGTCCTACAAATACCATCTAGAATTTTGTGTCCTACAAATAGCACCTACACTTCCGCGATATACAAATTCACACGTGGACTTGTGGACATAGTCTATATAAAGTATGGAATGAGATTTTATACATCATATGCGGATCCCTCATTCCATACTTAGGCCTTTTTTGGATCGCGGGCTCGCGGCCTGGCGTGCCAAAAATAGAGTCTTTATTGTTCTGTATCCTACAAATAGCACCCATACTTCCACGATATACAAATTGATAGTGTTTTAGAACATATACGGATCCCTCATTCCATACTTGGGAACTTTTTGGATCACGGGTTCGCGACCTGGTGGACTGAAAATTAAGTATCTATTGTTCTGTGTCCTACAAATAGCACCTATAATTTCAAGATATACAAATTGACACACAGACTTTTGGACATGATCTCTATATAAAGTATGGAATGAGATTTTATACAGCATATGCAGATCCATCATTCCATACTTAGGCAGTTTTTGGATTGTGGGTTGGCGCGCCAAAAATAGAGTCTCTATTGTTTCGTCTCCTACAAATAGCACCGTGACTTCCGCGATATACAAATTGATTGGTGGACTCAGGCTAGCTAGCTGAACATTGCACTTTTATTGTCCCATAGTGATCTTGTATGAATTTCAAATTTAGCGGGTTTTTTTTATCGAGGGATCTAGGGCTGGGGAGCTGGAAATTGGGTGTCTATTGTTCCGTGCTTTACAAACATATTTTTCTAGAACATATGCGGATCCCTTATTCCATACTTCAGCACTTTTTGGATCGTGATTTCGCGACCTGGCAGGCTTTAATTAAGTATCTATTGTTCTATGTCTATATACAAATTGACATGCGGACTTGTGGACATAGTATCTAAATAAAGTATGGAATGATATTTTATACAACATATGCGGAGATCCCATATGAATTCCATATTTAGCATTTTTTTTTTATTGGGAGCTCTGGGGATGGCGAACTAAAAATTGGGCGTCTATTGTTCCTCATTGTACAAAAACATTGTTCTAGAACATATGCAGATTCCTCATTCCATACTTGGGCACTTTTTTGATCGCGGGTTCGCAACTTGGCAGGATAAAAATTAAGTATTTATTGTTCCATGTCCTACAAATAGCACCTAGACTTTCGCGATATACAAGTTAACAAATGAACTTGTGGACATTATCTCTATATAAACTATGGAATGAGATTTTATATAGCCTATGTGGATCCCTCATTCCATACCTAGGCAGTTTTTGGTTCGCGGCCTGGCGGGCCGACAATAGAGTCTCCATTGTTTAGTCTCCTACAAATAGCACCCAGA
Organism: Picea mariana; assembly: GCA_032191745.1. NCBI lineage: Eukaryota > Viridiplantae > Streptophyta > Pinopsida > Pinales > Pinaceae > Picea > Picea mariana. Next base: position 6,041 of record JASDQU010246175.1, read on the forward strand.
CTTCCGCGATATACAAGTGGACAGGTGGACTCTGGCTGGTTGGATGAACATTGCAGTTTTATTGTCCCATAGCGATCCGGTATGGATTTCATATCTAGCGAATTTTGTTTATCGGGTCTGTGGGGCTCGCGAGATGAAAATTGGGCCTCTATTGTTCTGCACTGTACAAACACCAGGCACATATCCATGATTTACAAATTGACAAATGGACCTGTGGGATGTGTTGCTCAACAATGCAGTTTTCATTGTTCCTTATCATTCGAATAGCCCTCGGAGTTCCGCGATATACAGATTGACAGATGGACTTGAGGCCATTGTTTACAGATACTAATCCCTATCAACTATCTAACAAATCTAAAAACATGATTTTCAACACTAAATTATTAATAATAATTTTTGTTATTGCAGAATTTAATTAAACGAGAAAGTTTGTACAATCTGGTCGGGCGACTGATATAAAAGTTTTCTAACAAATGAGCAATACATAGCAAACATGTACTTTTAGAAAGTATGGACAAGAGATTTTATAGAGCATATGCGGATCCGTCATTCCATACTTAGGCACTTTTTGGATCGCGGGTTCTCGGCCCGGCGGGATGAAATTTGAACCTCTTTTGTTTGGTGTCCTGCAAGTACCACCCAAACTTCTGCGATATACAAATTGACAGGTGGACTTGCGGATTCCACGTTTGGCAGGTTCAAGAATACAATTGTTTAGAAATTCTCATCCTATCTAACTTCAGCTAAAAACATTATTTTCAGATACTAAAATATTAATATTAACTATTGTTATTGTACAAGTGAACTACATTAAATTATTAAAGGATGTTAAATCACTTATTTTTTAAAAAATGAAGGAAACACAAGAATGTTTTTGTAAAATTCTATCACCGCAAGCATAAAAAGGACCAATTTGAAGTTTAAAGCCCTCTTGTTCATATGATAGTGACACAGACCTATCAGCCCTCGGGCCGAGATCCGCTCTCAGGATTGTTCTTTAACCCCTTTGAGCCAGATTGGCTTTTTCAGATTCCCTGCTGAAATCTCCTGTCAAATCGATCCACAGGTCCTTCTCGCAACTCGTAATCTCGCGAGTTCGCGAGTCGTGACTCCCGACTCTTCTTCTCCAATCTTACGATACCCGAGATCGCGAGATGGGTATAACTCTTCTTTGTCAATGCCCTCCACGCACGACAACCGGCTAAGCTTAATGTTATCTCTTCTCGCTTCTCGCCACTTCATGAGTTGTGGCGTCTAACCTTAGCACCTTCCCCTTAAGAACCCCGAGAGGCGATGTTGACTTTTCTCTTCGTGTTCTTGCTACTGGCGACTTTGTGTGTTCTGACGTCGAGCTCCCGTGCTCTTATCTCGCGAATCCTCGAGACACGAGAGGTCAACGGGGTGTTGACTCCTCCACCAGATGACGTGCGTTTTCCTGTCTACTTCCCAGTCCCACTTTTGTGGTTCTACCATGTGTCCCTCGTTCCTACCTTCAGCACTTCGCGACTTCGGCTTTCGTGACTTCGGGACTTGGAGCACCCAACTCTTGGGCTCTCACCCTGCAAACCTCTGAGTTCACGAGATCCCTTCGATCTATTCCACCTGTCCTTCTCCAATGGATGGCTTAGATTCTTTCACGACTTCACTACTCGCCACTTCGGAACTTTCAGGACGAAAGCCTCGACCCTTATCCTCCGATATGCTGAAACAGTGAAATTCCGACACGTCTTCTACACGGATCCCACAATGGAACTTCCCGCCCTTTTTGGATTTTAGACTTCGTGACTTCGCGAATCCTAATGTTGTGCTCTCAGTTCCCTGACTCACGAAACCCTGAAATGGTCAACAAAGGTCTGACCTTCGTATTGGCGAGTATGCCACCTGTTCACTCTCAGATGGATGGTCCTGATTCTCTTCGCAGCCTCACCACTTGCGAAGTTGAAGAACTTCCCCTTTTGACCTCCGATGTCTGAGTCCCTGATATGGGTGATCTCATGACACGTGTCCTCCTTCTAGAAAATGGCTCAGATTCCTTCGCTATTTTGGGGCTTCACCTTTCGCGATTTCACGAGTCTCGCTTCAAAAAGTTCGACTCTTCACCTCCCGAAATCCCGAGATGCGAAATATGTGAGTGATCTGACGGCCTTGTTGACCCAGATCCTATGGCTCTATACTCCCGATATTTTCACTTAGGAAACACACACCATGACCCCCTTACTCCCCTATGAATTTGACGGCTTCTGGGACCTCGTGAATTCTCCACGGAGAACTCTGACCATCCAATGCCTCTTTGGTGATTTCTGCGAAATGAACAAAGTGTTCTTCCACAAAAATTATCCACCAGCAAAACAATAGTGATGCGCTTCCTTTATATACTTAAGGCACTAACCCTTCTGAGCTTTTACCCCAAACTTCGAGTCTTCAAAAAGACCCCTGCACGCACTCCTTGCGGCAAATCGTTCAATACTTCCAAGTATCGAATTCTTCGACTTTGTGCACACTCTGCGACAATAGTCTTTCAAAAGTTTTGCTCAGGTTGTAACTCTGAGACTTCACTCAGCCTGCACACTCCTTGCACAGCTCCTGTGCTTGACTTGCACTTCTTAGAGAATGAGAACAAGGTTATCTCTCCTGAGCTTGTAGAGACGAACTTTGACTTCTGTCGATGCACACCTTGCGGACAATTTCACTGCACTCCTTGCAGGAAAACTCTTGCTCAGACAGAGAAACAATTGAAACTCATTCCTTACTCTCCCTCTCTTTAGATTTCAAACATTTAAATATGAAATCATACATTCACACATCAAAGTAGATGTATAGCAGAGAGTAAACAAACATATATCCATCAGCATGTACAAACACAGAAAGCAATTGAACACCATGAGTCTGAATCAAACTTCATATATTAATCTCAGAACTTTTGTACATGGGTTCTTCTACATATTTTTATGCTTCTGCTCTCCTATGCTCTCTTCAATTGATTATGCTGCTAATGTTACAATGATACAAGTGAGGGTGTCTATATCCATTTTCCCTCTAGCTCCTAAAACTATCTAATCTAAGAATTCAAAACTACCTACTTACATTAACTAACATAAATGCCTATTAGTACTTCAGACAAGAGCGGGACACTCAAGGTATGATTACCATCTACAAGTACACCCTTTTCTTAATTGTTTCATTTATGTTTGGTGTATCCAACGTCAAAACATTCAAACAATTTATCATGTGCCAAAATGCGTTGGCATTTTGTTCCACGCTCACTTGTTGTTGGGGATGCTCCTACATCATACTCCCTCACTTGAAAATTTTCATGGGCTCCTGTCCATGAGCTCTCACACGGTCTTTCCATGCTTCTGAATATCTACTTCATTCTCCCAGCTGGCATCTTCAACTGGATGTCCCTTCCACTTGAACAAGTATTCAAAGTATTCCTTTCTCCTGGTCTTCTTACCAATTCTTTTGTCCAGTATGTGCTCCATCTACGGCTTTTCTACAACTAGCATCTGCTTTCGCAACTGAACTTCTGGTTGTTCATTTCCTACTTCTGCTTCCTCAGCTTTATATGGGTACAAATTTGGGACATTGAATATCGGATAAATTCCAATCCTATCGAGTAATTCAATCTCATAAGCATTTTCCCCAAATTTCTTCAAGACCCTACATGGCCCGATTTTCTTCATCTTAAGTTTATTATATGTTCCTCTCAGGAACCTTTCCTTTCTCAAATGTGCCAGAATCAAATCACCAACCTCAAATTGAAGTTTTCTCCTGTGTTGATCTGCTCTGCACTTATACTCTTGGCTCTAGTTCTGCAATTGCTCCTTCACTTGGCTGTGAAGTTCCTTCATCGCTTCTGCGAAATCCTCTGCACTAGCACTTCTAGTTGCATTCTGTTCTGAATCCCTCAATTCAGAAACTTCTCTTGGCTGCATGCCATAAACAATTTGGAATGGAATTTTCCTTGTTCTTCTGTTGATTGAATCATTATAAGCAAATTCCGCTTGTGGCAGAATATTGTCCCACTGACTGTGGTGTTCTATCACCAAGCTCCTCAACAAGTCTCCCAAGCTCCTATTCATAGCTTCGGTCTGCCCATCCGTCTGAGAATGATAAGTTGAACTGAACAACAAGTTTGTTCCCATATTTTTCCATAAGGTTCTCCAGAAGTGTCCCACGAACTTGGTGTCTCGATCCGAAACTATGCTCTTGGTAAGTCGTGAAGTCGAATGACTTCTTTGAAAAATAGGTCGCAATGTGAGTTGCGTCACTGGTTTTCTGACATGGTATGAAATGTGTCATTTTGGAAAATCTATCCACCACCACAAAGATTGAGTCAAACCCTCTTTGTGTTCTTGGCAACCCCAATATGAAGTCCATGCTGACTACCTCACACGGCATGTCAGGTATGGTTAATGGTTGATATAAGCCTGCACTATGCCTCTTCCCTTTTGAATGCTGGCAAATTCTACATTTGTCCACGAACATTTTGACATCTGCTCTCATTCCTGGCCAAAAATATGACTCATTTAGCTTTGAGAATGTCTTGTCATGACCGAAATGCCCGGCCAATCCTCCACTATGTTTCTCCTTCAGCAAATTCTCCCTCATGGAGCATTTTGGAATACAAAGTTGATTACCCTTAAATAGTAATCCTTCCTGGATCATGTATTCTGTCCATTGGCTTCTATCCCTGAGAATCGGATTCTCAGCTGCTTCATATGCCTCTTCAAAATCTGGATCATCTCTATACATGTCCCTAAGATCATCAAAACCCAGTGTTTTGACTCTGAACTCTTGCAACAACAAACATTTCCTGCTCAAAGCATCAACAACTTTGTTAGCAGTTCCAAAAATATGCTTAATTACAAAGTAAAGTTCTGCATGTATTCAACCCATTTAACATGTCTTTGATTCAACTTTTTATGTTGAGTCACAAATTGCAAAGCATGATTGTCATTGTATAAGACAAACTCTTTAGGGATTAAGTAATTCCGCCATTTCTTTAATGCCTGGATGATAGCATAAAACTCTTTGTCATACGTGGAGTATTTCACTTTTGCTTCATTCAGCTTCTCGCTGAAGTATGCTATCTGCCTGTCTTCTTGACTTAAGATTTCCCCTATTGCAAATCCACTTGCATCACATTTAACCTGAAATGTCTTCTGGAAATCAGGCAACACCAAAATTGGTTGTTCTGTGATTTTCCTCTTCAACAAATTGAAGCTTTTCTCAGGCTCTTCTGTCAAGTGAAAAGACTTGTGTCTCTTCTTCACTGTGTCCATCATTGGTGCACTAATTCCACTGAAATTCCTGATGAACTTTTGGTAGAAACTAGCCAATCCGTGAAAACTTCTCACCTCAAATATACTCTTTAGTGATGGCCAATTCTTGATCACCTCCACCTTATCTGGATCCATCCTCAACTTATCTGCAGAAATAACAAACCCCAAATAAATGAGCTATGTCTTCATGAATGAGGATTTCTTCATATTTATCAGCAACTTCTCTTACTGTAGCCTCTGCAGCACTGTAGCCAAATGTTTCAGATGCTTTGCCTCTATTTTACTGAAAATTAGTATGTCATCAAGGTACACAATGACAAATTTTCTGATAAAATCCTTCAGGACTTCATTCATCAATCTCATGAAAGTACTTGGTGCATTCGTTAATCCAAATGGCATAACAAGCCATTCATACAACCCTTTGTTAGTCTTGAAGGTTGTCTTCCATTCATCCCCTTCTCTCATACGAATCTAGTGATATCCAGTTTTCAAATCAATTTTTGAAAAAAAATTTGCTCCACTCAAGCAATCCATCAAATCATCCATTCTTGGCAATGGAAACCTGTACCTGATAGTTATATTGTTGATTTATCTCGAGTCAGTACACATCCTCCAGCCTCCATCTTTCTTCAGACTGAGCACTGTCGAAACAACACATGGACTCAATCTTTCTCTAACCAACCCTTTGTCCATTAAATCCTGGACCTGTCTTTTGACCTCTTCATTTTCCTGCGGCATAAATCTATATGTTGCTTTGTTCAGTAAACTAGCTCCAGGTATGAGATCAATATGATGACTTACACTTCTGATCGGTGGCAATGAACGAGGTAGTTTGTCCACTACTATGTCAGCAAACTTCTCCAACAAGTCCTGGATTTCCTCTGGTAGATCATCCATTCTTGTACTGGTTAAAAAAATATTAGGTTTCCTGACCACAATGAATTGTGGTTCCTCCTTCTTCTTAACCTCTGTAAGAAGTTCCTTCCCACTCATGAAAAGTACAGTGTTGCTCACTTCAGGTTTCACCTCTTTATCTTTGATTGGAAGCAACATGTGAGTTCTCCCATTCTTCTCTAGGGTGTATGTGTTCATCCTCCCATCATGAACCACATTCTTGTCATACTGCCATGGTCTACCCAGCAATAGATGACAAACATCCATGGGAATGACATCACACAAGATCTTATCATTATATCCTCCTATCTTAAATTCAACTAAACACTGTTTAGTGACATTTACCTGATGTCCTTTTTGTAGCCATGAAACTATGTATGGGATTGGATGATCAATCATCTCCAGCTCCAGCTTCTCTACCATCTCTGTAGAGATGAGATTATTTGTGCTACCACTATCCACAATGACCTTGCATACCCTGTCCTTGGTCTTGAAAGCAGTCCGAAAAAGACTGTTCCTTTGCACTGGATTCTCCACCTCTTTCTCTGGTGTTAAGAGAATTTTTCGCATCATTAGCGATCTTCCACCTTCAGCATCTTCTGCCTCAACATTCCGCCTTTGTGCTTCAGCAATGTGAGTTTCACCACCTTCTTTCTTCTTATCTGGACATTCATAAGATTTGTGTCCATTCTTTCCACACGTGAAGCATCTTACCACTCCACCTCTTCCTCTTCCTCTACCTCTGGTATGAGGAAAAATGTTATTATCAGCATAATCTCCTCTCGGATCAGTATATTGTCCTCTCTGTCCAGCATATTTCCCTCTCTATGAGATTCCACCTCTCTCAATCTGAGGTTTCTTCCAGTCTTCCTTGGATTTCTGATTCTTATCCTGGGCAACTGACTTGCCTCTGGGCTGACTTCTTCCTCGGCCTCTTTGACCTTGCTTTCGGCTCAGCTTCTCTTCCACCTTCAGAGCCATTTGATAAGCATCTTCCACCATTCGGATGGTCAACATGCTCATCTCATCTTGAATGTCATATCTCAGACCATTCATGTACCTAGCAACCTTTTCATCATCACTTTCGCAATGACCTGCCCTGATGTTCAACCTGTAGAATTCTTCAGTGTACTCCTTCACTGACATCAACTTCTATCTCAAATTTTGCATTCTCCGAAACAGAGTAATTTGGTAATCCCTGGGAATGAATTTTGCCTTCATCTTTTCAATCATCCTATCCCAACTCTTGATCTTCTGCTTGCCTTTGTAGCATATGTCAGCTTGTAGCTCATCCCACCACAATGCTACATGTCCTTTCAATCTTGTGACAGCATGTTTGACCTTTTTGTCCTCTTCGACATCTTCATAGTCAAAGTATGTGTCCAGAGCTCTAATCCAATATAGAAGCTCTTCTACATCCAAATTTCCCTCATATACTAGGATGTCCATTTTTTACCTGGCACCCATCCTTGCAACAGCTCGAATCAAGCATTCATTTGCTTTCTTCTTCTTCATGTCTAGCCTCATCTTCTCTTTCAGAATCACTAATATCCCCCGCACCGACTGTGCACCTCTGTGTTGTCTCCATGTCCTCAAGTCTGGCGCGTAGATCATGCATCTCTCTTTCCATGGCTCGATCAGGCATCTGTCTACCCCTTCTTCTCGGTGGCATGGTGAATCTTCCCTTTCCCTGCTACAGAAAGAAAAGAAATCTTTTTTTTCTCTGACCTTGGGCCGAGATCCGCTCTCAGGATCGTTCTTTAACCCCTTTGAGCTGGATCGGCTCTTATAGATTCCCTGCTGAAATCTCCTGTCAAATCGATCCACAGGTCCTTCTCGCAACTCGCAATCTCGCAAGTTCATGAGTCATCACTCCCGACTCTTACTCTCCAATCTTACGATACCCGAGATCGCGAGATGGGTATAACTCTTCTTCGTCAACGCCCTCCACGTGCAACCACCAGCTAAGCTTAACGTTAGCTCTTCTCGCTTCTCGCCACTTTGCGAGTTGTGGCATCTAACCTTGGCACCTTCCCCTTCAGAACCCCGAGAGGTGATGTTGACTTTTTTGTTCGTGTTCTCGCTACTCGCGACTTCGTGTGTTCCAACGTCGAGCTCTCGTGCTCTTATCTCGCAAATCCCCGAGACGCGAGAGGTCAACAGGGTGTTGACTCCTCCACCAGATGACGTGTGTTTTCCTGTCTACTTCCCAGGCCCAATTTTGTGGTTCTACCATGTGTCCCTCGTGCCCATATTCGGCACTTCATGACTTCTCCTTTTGTGACTTTGGGACTTCGAGCACCCAACTCTTGGGCTCTCAACCTACGAACCTTCGATTTCACAAGATCCCTTCGATCTCTGCCACCTATCCTTCTCCAATGGATGGCTTAGATTCTTTTGCAACTTCACTACTCGGCACTTCAAGACTTTCAGGACGAAAGTCTCGACCCCTTATCCTCCGATATGCCGAAATAGCGAAATTCTGACACGTCTTCTACACGGGTCCCACAATGGAACTTCCCGCCCTTTTGGATTTTGGACTTCGCGACTTCACGAATCCTAATGTTGTGCTCTCGGTTCCCCGACTCACAAAACCCCGAAATGGTCAACAAAGTTCTGACCTCCGTATTGGCGAGTATGCCACCTGTCCACTCTCAGATGGATGGTCCTGATTCTCTTCGCAGCTTCGCCACTCATGAAGTTGAAGAACTTTCGCTTCTGACCTCCGATGTCCGAGTCCCTGATACAGGTGATCTCACAACACGTGTGCTCCTTCTAGCAAATGGCTCAGATTCCTTCACTATTTCGGGACTTCGCCTTTCACGATTTCGCGAGTCTCGCTACAAAAGTTTGACTCTTCACCTCCCAAAACCCTGAGATGCGAAATATGTGAGTGATCTGATGGCCCTGTTGACCCAGATCCTAAGGCTCTATACTCCTGATATTTTCACTTAGGAAACACACACCATAACCTCCTTACTCCCATATGAATATGACAGCTTCTGGGACCTCGTGAATTCTCCACGAATAACTCCGACCATCCAATGCCCCTTTGGTGATTTCTACAAAATGAACAAAGTGTTCTTCAACAAAACTTATCCACCAGCAAAACAATAGTGATGTGCTTCCTTCAAATACTTAAGGCACTAATACTTCTGAGCTTTTACCCCAAACTTCGAGTCTTCAAAAAGACCCCTGCACGCACTCCTTGCGGCAAATCCTTCAATACTTCCAAGTATCGAATTCTTCGACTCTACGCACACTCTGCGACAATAGTCTTTCAAAAGTTTCGCTCAGGTTGTAACTCTGAGACTTCACTCAGCCTTCACACTCCTTGCACGGCTCCTGTGCTCGACTTGCACTTCTTCGAGAATGAGAACAAGGTTATCTCTCCTGAGCTTGCAGAGACGAACTCTGACTTCTGTCAATGCACACCTTGCAGACAATTTCACTGCACTCCTTGCAGGAAAACTCTTGCTCAGACAGAGAAACAATTGAAACTCATTCCTTACTCTCCCTCTCTTCAGATTTCAAACATTTAAATATGAAATCATACATTCACACATTAAAGCAGATGTATAATAGAGAGTAAACAAACATATATCCATCAGCATGTACAAACATAGAAAGCAATTGAACACCATGAGTTTGAATCAAACTTCATATATTAATCTCAGAACTTCTGTACATGGGTTCTTCTACACAGTTTTTTGCTTCTACTCTCCTATGCTCTCTTCAATTGATTATGCTGCTAATGTTACAATGATACAAGTGAGGGTGTCTATATCCGTTTTCCCTCCGGCTCCTAAAACTGTCTAATCTAAGAATTCAAAGCTACCTACTTACATTAACTAACATAAATGCCTCTTAGTCCTTCAGACGAGAGCGGGACTCTCAAGGTCTGATTACCATCTACAAGTACGCCCTTTTCTTAATTGTTTCATTTACGTTTGGCGTATCCAACGTCAAAACATTCAAAAATTTTATCATGTGCCAAAATGCGTTGGCATTTTGTTCCACGCTCGCTTATTGTTGGCGAT
>JASDQU010246177.1:10335-26852 GCA_032191745.1 Picea mariana
TTATGCAATGGGGATAAGGTTATGTAATTAGATGCTTAAAGGGTGGTCGGTGGGAGGATTTTTTACTCAAAGGAGCAAAAATATTGTTAATAAATGTGGATAAAGCTTTATGCATTGGGAATAAGAGTATGTATTTATATGCTTACAGGGTGGTAGATGGAAAGATTCTTTACTCGAAGGAGCAAAAATATTGTTGAATAAATGCGGATAAAGCTTTATGCATTGGGATAAGGCTATGTATTTATATGCTTAAGGTGGTAGGTGAGAGGATTTTTTACTCAAAAGAACAAAAATATTGTTTAATGTAAGGTTAAGTTTTTAATGTAAGGTTAAGTTTTAGGAACCACGGACAAGGCTATAATAAATTTATATGTTTAATAATAAAAAGATTTAAAGGATGGTAGGACATTTTAAAGGGTGGTATGTTATATTGATTTTTGACTTAAAAAAATAAAAACAATGTTGAATGTAATGCTAATCTTTAAGTATTGTGGATAAGGCGATGAATTTATATGCTTAATAATAAAAATATTTTAAGCATATAAATAAAAACAAAAAATAAAATATTTTTGACTTAAAAAAATAAAAACAATGTTGAATGTAATGCTAATCTTTAAGTATTGTGGATAAGGCGATGAATTTATATGCTTAATAATAAAAATATTTTAAAGGGTATTAGATGATGATTTTGGACTCAAAAGAATAAAATATTGTTGAATGTAAAGTTAATCTTGATGTATTAGGGATAACGCTATCTATTTATATGCTTAACAATAAAAATATTTTAAAGGTTGGTAGGAGATTGTAAATGGTGGTAGCTCCTCAGTGATTTTTGACTCAAAGGAATTAAAATATTGTTCAATGTAAGGTTAAATTTTATGGATTGTGGATACCTCTATGAATTTGTATGATTAAAATTAAAAATATTTTAAAGGGTGTAGGAGATTTTTTACTCAAAGAAATAAAAATATTGTTCAATGTAGGGTTAAGGTTTATGCATTGGGGATAAGGCTAAGAATTTATATGCTTAATAATACAAATATTTTAAAAGGTGGTAGAGGTGATTTTTTAATCAAAGGAATACAAATATTGTTGAATGTAGGGTTAAGGTTTATGCATTGGGGATAAAGCTATGAATTTATATACTTAATAATAAAAATATTTTAAAAGGTGGTAGCTAGGTGATTTTTGACTCAAAGGAATAAAAATATTGTTGAATGTAAGGTTAAGTTTTATGCATTGGGGATAAGACTATCAATTTATATGCTTAGTAATAATAACTTTTTAAAGGGTGGTAGTGACCAATGATTTTTGACTCAAAGGAATAAAAGTATTGTTGAATGTAAGGTTAAGCTTTATTCATTTGGGACAAGGCTATGATTTTATATGCTTAATAATAAAAAATATTTTAAAGGGTGGTAGATGAGGAGTGATTTTTTACTCAAAGGAATAAAATTATTGTTCAATGTAAGGTTAAGCTTTATACATTGCTAGTAAGGATATGAATTTATATGCTTAATAACAAAAATATATTAAAGGGTGGTAGGTGTGGGGTGTTTTTTTATTTAAAGGAATAAAAATATTGTTCAATATAAGGTTAAGTTATATGCATTGGGGATAAGGATATGATTTTGTATGCTTGATAATAAAAAGATTTCAAATGTTGGTATGTGAGTTGCAATTTTTTACTAGAAGGAATACAAATATTGTTGATTGTAAGGTTAAACTTTATGCATTGGGGAGAATGCTATTAATTTATTTACTTAATAATAAAAATATTTTAAAGGGTGGTAGTTGCTAGGTGATTTTTTACTCAAAGGAATAAAAATATTGTTGAATGTAAGGTTAAGTTGTATGCATTGAGGATAATGCTATGAATTTATATGCTTAATAATAAAAATATTTTAAAGGGTGGTAGGGGATTTTAAAGGAAGGTATGTGTGGGGTGATTTTTGACTTTGATGAATAAAAATATTGTTGAATGTAAGGATATGTAATGCTAAGCTTTATGCATTAGGGATAAGGCTATGCATTTATTTTTTTTAAATAAAAAGATTTTAAAGGGTGGTAGGTGTCAATGTTGGTTTTTCATAAGAGATGATATTGTATGTATCTATATCTATATCTATCTATCTATCTATCTATATATATATGCAAAAGGATCACAAATGAAAGATAGGTATCCATATAACAACAAGATATATCCTCAGGGAAACCCTCAAGGGGGAGAAAACCCTGGAAACTTTCCTCAGTATAGATTCCTCCAATGTGTACAATGTCATACACCGCTCTTTCACGAAATCAAGACCAAAGAGATCTAGAAATGAACCAAGAAAAGCCTCCTAGATAAGTGCGTACTACTGTCTTGTATTCAATGAGTGATCAAAATGACTCCATATAACCTCTATTTATACTATAAAAGACCTAAAAGACACGAATTATCAATAAAACCTTTCACAATTAAACTTAGGAATAACCAATACAATTACACTTAGGAATAACTTCTGAAATTACATAAAATCTCAACACTCCCTCTTAATGAGGAAGGTATTCTATCCCGCACATACTCTAACACTGTCACCATCCACACGATCTTCTGACCATTGACTTTCGGACACCCCAATCTATACATCACAGGAAATCCATAGTGACTTCACAACATGCATCCATGGTCGGTGGGTATCTCTCTAATAGCTACAACATATCATCATGAGACTATCCAGTTTCCCACAGAAAATGTAGATATCTTATGCATGACATCCAGTACCCTGTGATAACATTTATACCTCGTCTCTTCATCATGCATCCAGGGCCAATGGGTAGCTCTCCAATAGCTACAACATGTCATCATGACATCCACTACCCTACGATAACATCTGAAGCCATTACTCCCTCTAAAGAGGGACTACGTTGAGCTTGTCCCTAAAGTAGTCGAACTTCATCCTTGACAATGGATTTGTCAGCACATCCGTAACTTGCTCATTTGTAGCCACATATTGGAGCCTCACTGCTCCTTTCTGCACCATATCCATGATATAATGATACCTGATTTCGATATGCTTCGAACTATCATGAAACACTGGGTTCTATGACAACTTTATGCAACTCTAATTGTCGCACAAGATGCATGTCACCTCCATCCGCAATATCGAATAATCTAGTGAGCAATTTCTGAAGCCACACGACTTCGCGACTTGCTGGACATGTTGCCACATACTCCGCCTCATCCATAATGAATGCTACACATGAATGCTTCTTAGTGATTCATGAAATCATACCAGATCCCAAAGTGAAGCAACATCCCAWTGTACTTTTTCGRTTTGCAACACTACCGGCCCAATSTGAGTCCGAATATCCAAGTAGARCGATCTAACTGTCTGYAACATACTTGAGACCATAATTCATTGTACCTTTAAGGTAGCTCATCACATGTTTTATTACAATTAGGTGAACACGTTTGGGGTCAACCATGTACTGACTCAGGGTGTTCATAGAAAAATATATATTTGGTCGTGTATTCGTCAAATACATCAATGATCCAATCATCTATCTATATAATGTAGAATCCACAACCTCTAAAGTTGTATCATCCAACAAATTCATATTTGATGCCATCGGTGTAGCCATCGGTTTACGGTCCAACACCCCGAACCTCTTCAGGATCTCCACAACATATTTTCCCTAACCAAGGAAGATCTCATATGTCATACTTCTAATCCAAAATATTAATGTATGAGACTAAGATCCTTCTTGTCAAACTCAAAGGACAACTCCCTTTGTCACTGAAAACAAACCCTACTGTCCAGTCTGCCTCACTGGCTGCTCCCTCTATGATTGAGGCAAAATCCATATCCCAACCCTCCTGATTGGATACCTCCTCTATGAACCATGATTCTATCATGACTAATAGGCATGCATAATTGTAGCCCAATCAACATATTAATGCAAAGAGTATTCACAATAGAACACCATGTGCATCACTGGTTCCTCACTTCTTCTATAATTGCAGCAACAAATGTGACATACACCTCTCTACGCAACAATAACATTACCTCTTTTCCATTGTTTCCCCTTGCATATTTCCAAACACGCCTTCACAAACTCAGACACCCAAATCAGGGTTCTTTCCATCCGAGAGGATTCTCTTTTCATTCCTAATGGTCTATACAATGGATTTTCATTCAATTGATCACCTCTTTCCTATTCATTGCTTCTAACAGCAGATTGCAGGTGATCCAAAATATGGCAACCATTGTTCTTCTCTTATATTTTTCCCAAGGTAATCATTCCAATCTTACACTTTTCCCTATGCATTTCTTGTGAATATCATTTGACATAAACATGCACTAGTGGTTCAATTAATCGTGACATACTTAACAACGCCGAATAGTTTGTATCATAACTGATGTTGACTATGTCAAAGACTTGGCTCCAAGCATATGCAAACACCAACCATTAACAAGGTTTGACTCCCAAAACATTAATCCGGTAGTTGCACAACTCCTCTTTATCCATGGCCTTAAAAAACATTTAGGCTATCATGCCAAACTGAAACCAATATGATGCAACGATAACGTTGTTGATTAATTGGGTTGGTTTTCATTGATGTCAACCCTTGAAGAAAGTGCGGTAGCAAATTATGGTATCACAAAGGTTTGGGTAATAGACCCAAGTTTGTTTGATGGATAATGGTATGAGTTTTGATATATTTGCAGGCAAGACTATTCTAGATGGATAGTACATGTCATTCCATTTCCAGTGGTATGTGGAATGTCACATAAATCCTCATGATTAGAGAGTTATGGCCATGTGAAGTTGGAGAGCCCTCATGAGTCATCTAGAAGCCCCAAAAGGTCAAAGTTGTCAAAGTGGTTGCAAAGAAGAAATTATTTAAATAATAAAGTAAAGTGATGAGTGTACTATAAGTCAAAGTGGATACAAAAAAATTTATTTAAATAATAAAGTTAATGTAGAAATTACTAAGTGGACAAGTGGTTAGAAGTGGGTTAGCCCTAAAATAAGGAAAGTGGGTTAAGATGGTTAGAAGGTAATTTAAATAATAAATTGAAGTGATGACTGTACTATAAGTCAAAGTGAATACAAAATAAATTATTTAAATAATAAATTTAATGGAGAAATTACTAAGTGGACAAGTGGTTAGAAGTGGGTTAGCCCTAAAATAAGGAAAGTAGGTTAAGATGGTTAGAAGGTAATTTAAATAGTAAAGTGAAGTGATGAGTGTACTATAAGTTAAAGTGGATACAAAAGAAATTATTTAAATAATAAAGTTAATGGAGAAATTACTAAGTGGACAAGTGGTTAGAAGTGGGTTCGCCGTAAAATAAGGAAAGTGGGATAAGATGGTTAGAAGGTAACCCCTTGAGGAAGCTACATGAAAATATAAATAAGAGGCAAGGGTTTCTGATTTTTAATCACACTTGAGCATATTGAATATCTACAAGTGACAGAGGTAACCAAAGTATATCTAAGCTGAATTTCAGAGGGAAGATGAAGTAAAGAAGGCTGAAATTCAAGGGAGGATAAATTATGTTGATGGTGCTTTCTAAGGTATGTTATTTACAAGTCATCTCACCATTTTCACAATAACGTTTTTTTCTAGAATGATTTAGACCGCGAAATTGGAAGGTCGTTGAGGAAACATATCCAAGTAGCTGTGATAAATATTTCATCTTATGGGTCGTTGTATTTTTTCTGTTACACTTTGTGTAAAATAGGGTTTGTGGCTAGTCCTGAAACTAGTCTAAAAAAGGTGTTTCGGGTAAAAATGTCATAACTTCTTCATAATAGATCCAAATTCAGTAATACCAAATTTATTGGTTAGAGTACAGTCTACAATATTTTGTGTACCATTTTCAGATCCATACAACAAATATTCTGTGCGAGGCATGCTCTACAAGTTCTCTCTCTAGAATAAGCCAGAATTCAACAAGGTATGCCATTTTTGCTATAACTCCTTTTCTAAGAGGTTCCAAGTAGTGAAACTTGGAGGAATTGCATAAAAGACACTGAAGAACATTTTGTACTATTTTCAGATCTTTATTCATTATAGGTACATAGTTATGATTATTTCAAGTTAATGTTGTTGACTAATCCAAAATTAGTCATGTGAGACAAATGTAAAGTTTGATGAAAATGCTAGTCTCTTGTTAAAGTTAAGGAAGGTTTGCAGGTATGTGATCGTATACACTAGGTCTATTACAGAGTTACAAATTAGATTTGGATGATGAAATTGATGAGGGCTTTTGGTTGAGGTATGTTACATATAGAGGTTGTATAACAATGAGGTTGTGGCACATGGTTTGATGTAATGGTTTATGGTATTTGGTTATGGATAGTGTGATGTATTGTTAGAGAACTTTTGATGTTTATATTGGTATGTGTATTTGGTGCATGGTTGATGCACTTGTTTATGATATATGTTGATTACAGGTTGTTTGCTACAGGTTGGTGCATGGTTGATGCACTTGTTTATGGTACATGCTGATTACAAGTTGTTTGCTATAGGTTGGTGCATGGTTGATGCACTTGTTTATGGTACATGGTTGATGCACTTGTTTATGGTACAATTTGATTACAGGTTGATTGGTATAGGTTTACAACAATATATCTCACAGTGATAGTGTGCCAGTGGTTCCATCATTCTACTTTTATTTCAGGGTGGTTGGATAGAGAAAAGACAGGTGGTTGTAGCCACCTTCCGGTTGTAGCCGGAGAACATAGGGGGTTGTAGCCTCCTCCTTGTTGTAGTCAGCGAAATAAGGCTATGTGTTTATATGTTTAAAGGGTTGTAGGTGGGAGGATTCATTACTCAAAAGAAAAAAAATATTGTTGTATAAATGTGGATAACGCTTTATGCAATGGGGATAAGGCTATGTATTTATATGCTTAGAAGGTGGTAGATGGGAAGATTCTTTACTCAAAGGAGCAAAAATATTGTTGAATAAATGTGGGTAAAGATTTATGCAATGGGGATAAGGCTATGTATTTATATGCTTAGAAAGTGATAGATGGGAAGATTCTTTACTCAAAGGAGAAAAAATATTGTTGAATTAATGTGGGTACAGATTTATGCAATGGGGATAAGGCTATGTATTTATATGCTTAAAGGGTGGTAGGTGGGAGGATTCTTCTTTACTCAAAGGAGAAAAAATATTGTTGAATAAATGTGGATAAAGCTTTATGCATTGGGGATAAGGCTATGTATTTATATGTTTAAAGGGTGGTAAGTGGGAGGATTCTTTACTCAAAGAAGAAAAAATATTGTTGAATAAATGTGGATAAAGCTTTATGCACTTGGGATAAGGCTATGTATTTATATGTTTAAAGGGTGGTAGGTGGGAGGATTCTTTACTCAAAGGAGAAAAAATATTGTTGAATAAATGTGGATAAAGCTTTATGCATTGGGGATAAGGCTATGTATTTATATGCTTAAAGAGTGGTAGGTGGGAGGATTATTTACTTAAAGGAATAAAAATATTGTTGAATGTAAGGTTAAGATTTAAGCACTGGGGACAAGGCATTTACAATTTATAGTTATAGTCAAGAACACGTTCAAGGAAAAATTAAGTGTCCATTACATATATATATATATATATATATATATATATATATTAATTTCGCTGCCCATTAAAAGTATGTATTAAGGATATAACATCGCTAACTAATATTGATATCTAAAATTGATATCTGATAATAATATCGCTATTAATAATGATATCTAATAATAAAATAAATGCTAATCGCTGTCATAAAAAGAAATAACTGTAAATGAGGTGGCAGTGTAAATATAAAATAGGAAATATAAAATTTGTTTTTATAAACATTTACTTCACACTTTATATAATGAATCTCTATCGCACGTTATGTATTAATTAGCTGTCACACATTAACCGTAAAATCGCCTTCACTAAAATCGCTACCATATATCCCGGTCTCACATTATATAGAACCTCATTGTTAATAATTATTAATTTTCTATTTAACCAATATAATATATAAACCCAAACATATGCTGCTTATGAGTACATTACATGGCTGTCTAATTCTATTCATATTCAATTTCTATTCTATAATTCCAAGTGCTAAAAACACATACCATACAAAATTCATATTCAATTGCTATTCTATAATTCGAAGTGCTAAAAACGCATACACATAAAATTGCTATTATATTCTATAAAAATGCATATTCAATTGCTATTCATATATAGACAAGTGCTACAAATGCATACCAACTAGTGATAAACTTGTTGTCCCTTAAGAAACAAATAACCAGATCGTTGTCCATGTATATATTTCACTGTTCTTACAATTAGATTCTCTGTCCTATAACATAATGCTATCGATGTCTACTATAAATAAGATCCTTAACATAAGACCCATATGATCCATAGATATCGTTGGGTAAATGAATATGGATGAAAATGCAACCCATCTATATGTTGCCTAATCAAAGTTACGTTGTTTGTTAGATAGTTCAATTCGTTGTTTCATAAAAATTCATAAATTGCTATTCAAACATACATAAATATGGTATCCAAACGCATCCATTAAATCACTATACCATACTTATCCATTAAATACCTATAAATTCGCTATCATTGCCAAATCGCTTCCCATTATCATTAAAATTTTCACTGTCATACCCATTTATTAAATTGTTGGTTAAAAATCGTGGTTGAATGAACACGAGTGGAGCAGTCAATGAAAAAGAGTTGGGTAAGAAATTGTGATTGATTAATACGCAGKTGGAGCAGTCAATAAAAACGCAGGGTAAGAATTTGTGGTCGATTAATACGCAGGTGGTGCAGTCAAYAAAAACGCATGGTAAGAATTTGTGATAAAAATGTAATGAATTACAGAGGAATTTCGTAGGCCATATGTATTGAAAGCGCAAGGTAAATTATCCATCAAAATATATTAAATTGYAGAGGAAATTCGCAGGCCAGATGTATTAAAACACAAATTAAATGATGGAGTTGTTGTGCAAACAATAAATACAAACCGTTGGGTGTAAGATGCCAAGAGGAGTGGGTTGAATGTTGGGAAAATAAGGGTGGAAACACAAAGATTAATAAAACACAGTGATCAAATGTCGAGATCATTTAGAATGCAGAGGTGATATAACATGTAGAGACCATTGCAAAGGTAGAGATAAAAAAAAATGCAGAGGTGTTATAAAATGTAGAGCCGAATGCAACACAGAGGTGTTATAAAATGCAGAGCCCAATGCAATGTAGAGATCAAAACGTAGAGGTGTTATAAAATGCAAAGCCCAATGCAACGCAGAGATCAAAATGTAGAGATAAGAAAGGGGTAGATAGTTGGGCAAATTATCCTTCGCTCATCATCTAGGCATAGAAAAGCAGAGCATTAGAATCTATATGTCTATAAACACCGAAGTGACGACCGTTGATTCGGCTCCTGGCTGACTGCTCAGGCGGGACTAATGATCTAGGGATAAGGACGAAAGATAAATCACAATCTCATCGTAATAATCAATAAAACAAAACTGAACAGTATTAGCGATCAGGGATTGGGTTGCCAAGGAAATCAATTTAAATGCAACAAGCGTAAAGCGATGATGACTTTAAGTTCTCAATTAAAAACGTTGATTAAAACACATTTCTTCACACAATAGAAGTACAGTAATGAAAGCGCAAGAGAAAAATTAATCAACCATTCAAAATAAACACATGGGTACCATAGCCCAAGGCGACAGCTCCGAGTCATTGTCCCATGCACGCTCCATCCAACTCCTGCTTGCCGATCGATGTGACTTCACCAGTACCTCCCAGCCAATGCTAGGTGTACTCTTCTTCCCCCTAAGCCCCCAGAGCCGCAAAGGGGCCACACACACTATACCAAAGAGCAACTAGCACCCGGATCGCCTCACAAGGTCGAGCTACCACTCGGTACTCGAGCTGGGTATCCAAACTCCCACAAGATAAGTCATTCAAGACAAAAGTTATGTAGCGTAACGTTATGCATACAAATCGGGTCCATACTCCTCCTCCTCCATCCTTTTTATAGAGGTTTTAAGTTATTTCTTTCCTAAATTCTCATTTAATTTCTTTTTCATTAATTTAATCAGCATAAAACCTCCCCCGTACACATGTCATCCATCCCCCTAGTTGCACCAAAAATTAATTTCATTAATTATTTAATTATTCCTATTTCCCTCAGCCACCAAAAAGCATTCCTAAAAACAATCCTTGGTGTCCCAATATTCCCTTACACATTTTAAATGACTTATGCCTTTACTAAATTCCTAGTTGAGTTCATAATTAGAAAGTTCTTAAAGGCAAGATTCCTTACTAAGTTAGTCATTCAACTTTTTCCTTACGTTTCCCTTTTTTTTATGTTTCTCCTTTTCCCCTTAGTTTCCTATTTCTTTTAAGTTTCCCTCTTTTCCCTTTTTATCTAAAACTCAAATTAGCAAGTGTAGAAAAACCACCTTTTACCCCTTTTTCTTTTTAATTAATAAAATTTAATTAGCATATGAAAAAAAAACAGTCATTTCCCTTTTAAAAATTTAATCCCCCAAAGTAATTTAATTTTAATAAATTAATTGAATTTCTTACCCCCTTCTTGTCACATGTTTAATTATGATTATTATTTTTTACCACACTGTCACTTAGACCTATATTTTTAATTTCACTAGGTTGGGTGACATTTTTATTAGGGAAAAATTGTTTTTAAATCTTACTTGACGCATCATTCGATCAAAGTCCATATAGGTTTATTCACTTATCAGTTAAAAGCACGACGTTCCCTCCAGGACGCACCAGGTGCTCCAAGGGTGCCACCCACCTCTTTCCATTTTCATTTCATGACATGCCCTTCAGGATGCACTACGTGCTCCAAGGGTACCACTCTCCTCTTTTTGTTTTCATTGCGCGACGTGTCGTTCAAGATGCACTACGTGCTCCAAGGGTGCTACTCACCTCTTTCTAATTTCCTTGTGTGACGTAACCTTTAGGATGCACTACATGCTCCAATGGTGCCACTCGCCTCTTTTCGTTTTCCTTGCGCGACGTGCCCTTCAGGATGCACTACGTGCTCCAAGGGTTCCACTCACCTCTTGACTGACTTGGTAGACATAAAAAATCCCTGGAATCAATACTCCACTAGGTGATCTTGTGGGAGACTAAGAGCCTCTAAGGAATAAGGCCCCTGCCTTATTGCATGCCCCTTAGAATCATCATGAGTGACTGCCACAGTTTACCCTCATGGCATTGTGGGTCTTCTCGAACTAGGTAATCATTAACCTACAGTTCAAGCCACGACGAGAGTGCTAGTATGCTGTGGCAGGGTTGTTGTCCACACCTCTCCCTTAGGTCTCTGGCTGTCATGCGTGACCCCTCTACTCCACATGTGAGTCTGGTCGGCAAGCTATCTTCAACCTGCATCATCAACAAATCATGTCAGCAATAATAATCAATCATCATAACATCTAATCAGATGTACATATGTCATATCAACAACAATAAAACCCCAATAGTCCACTCCCTGACTCGATCCAGAGTCCAAGGGGTTTCATCGATGCCTCTACATCCTCGAGGTCCAAGGTCCTACACACTCAGGAGAACCCCGTCAATAGCACCTATCTAGGTCAATACAACAAAGTGACATATCATCATATCCATAATGCCTTGTAATCATAATCAAACGTCCAATAGTATAATAATCTGGATCACTTGCAAGCAAGTGTCCTCAAGGAATGAGTTCTCTCAGTGCGTGCAAGAGTGGGATGTTACATACACCCCTTCTTGGTCTAAAATTCATCCTGAAGTTTCACAGTATATAAGTGCCGAAATAATGTGTATCAGAGGATCACAAGTCTATCTATAAAACAAAAATGGGAACTGTTGGCGCATATCATATGTGTCCTCCTAGGTTGCCAAGTGTGGACTATAGTTGTCCCACTAAACCTTGACCTAATCTACTGTTCGACACCATAGATGTCGAACGTGATGATCCAGGATGCGGATAGGCTCAGTTGTGAGCACATCCTATTTTGATACTTTCAAGGAACTCACGTCAATAACATGTGTAGGATTGCTAATATAATGTCTCAAAACAGATACGTGAAAAACATCATGCATGCGCCTCAAAGAATCAGGCAAGGCTAGTCGATAAGCCACGGGCCCCTTCTTCTTCACAATATCGAAAGGTCCCATGAACCTAGGAGATATTTTAGCTCCCTTTCCAAACTTGATCTAACTCTTATGCGGTTTCACCTGCAAGAAGACTCAATCACCAACTTCATAACTACGTTTGACACGGTGCACATCAACATAACTCTTATATTGATCCTGCACTTCTTTGATCCTTTG
Organism: Picea mariana; assembly: GCA_032191745.1. Taxonomy (NCBI): domain Eukaryota; kingdom Viridiplantae; phylum Streptophyta; class Pinopsida; order Pinales; family Pinaceae; genus Picea; species Picea mariana. The sequence goes on from JASDQU010246177.1 coordinate 22,695, forward strand.
TCTTATTGTTTGCATTTGATCTTCCATTTCATGGAACTCTTCCAGTCCCACCAAGACCCTATCCTCAAGTCGATCCCAACTCAGGGCGTCCGACATGATCGCCCGTAAAGAAACTCAAAAGGCATCATCTTAATGGTTCTTGATACTTGTCGTTATACACAAATTCTACCAGTGGCAAGAAATATTCCCAACTCTTCTGTTGGTCCATAACGTACATACACAACATGTCCCCCAGGATTTGGTTTGTTCGTTCAATCTTCATGTCTGTCTCCGGGTGATACGCGGTACTAAAGTTAAGTCGAGTTCCCAAAGCCTCTTGGAAACTAGTCCATAATCGTCCAGTGAAATCTGATCCTCTATTGGATATAATCCTCTTGGGCATGCCATTCCCTCACAATATCGCTGAGTGAAATCTAGTTATGTCTGGTGACAAATACGACGTAAGCACAAAAATAAATGAGCACTCTTCGTCAGAGTGTCTACTACCACCAAAATCGAGTCATGTCTCCTTGCTGTCAGTGGCAATCCAACAATGAAATCCATCAAAATTCCTTCCCATTTTGATTCAAGAATAGTTTGGCTGTAGTAATCATGTCAGATGTCTATGTTCAGCCTTCAACTGCTGACATTCTAGACATCTAGCCACATAGTTGAATATGCCTACCTTCATTCCTTTCTAGAAGAATAAGGGTTTAAGGTCTACCCTCATCTTCGTGAATCCCAAGTGAGCCATGTACACTAGTCTATGAGCCTTTTTTAGGATCAAACTCCTCAAATCGTCGTTTGGTGGTATGTAAATTTTGATTTTTAAATCTCAATAATCCATCATCGTCAAACGTAAATCCTTCAAATCTTGGTACCATCATTGTGTTTTGTCTGATAAAATCCTTGACCTCTTTGTACGGGTCATCATCGCGTTGTAAAGTTAGAATATTTTCACATAGATTCATCTGAAGAGGAAATCACCAAAAAGATGCATGGTCTCCAACTTAATGCATCCGCCACTTTGTTCACTATCCCTTTTATGTAAGTAAACTTGAAATCATACTGCTAAGCATTTTCGACCAACATCGTTGTTGCGCGTTCAAGTCGCTTTGCATAAAGATGTGTTGTAGTCCACAATGGTCCATTCTTAGTTCAAATTTCCATCCAATTTGGTAATGTCTCCAAATTCTCAAGGCATAAACAATGGATAATAACTCCAAAAAATGTGCGTTGCACAGTTTTCCTCATGCCGTCTCAACTTTCTCGAGATGTAAGTGATCACTTGGTTGTCTTGCATCGAGACCCTACCTAAACCTTCCTTGAATGCATCAGATCATACCAAGAAGTCTGCATCCATGTCAGGGACCTTTAGTATCAGTGTTGTTGTCTACAGCTCCTTGAGCCTACGAAATGCCTCTGCGCATTTCTCAATCCTAACAAACTTCTTGTTCTTCTTCTACAATTCCATAATCATATTTTCTATCTTCGAAAAACCCTTGACGAATCGTCGATAGTATCCCGCTAAACCCATGAAGCTACGCACTTCGGGGACATTCATCGGCGCAGGCCATTCCATAATAGCCTCGACCTTTGTTGGATCCACGACGATACCTTCGTCGGAGATGACATGCCCTAATTAGTGAATCTTCAATTGATAAAAAGGGCATTTAGACAATTTCCCATACAATTTTTCCTCTCGCAGACACGGTAATACCAAGCGCAAGTGCTCATCATGATCTTCCATCGTCCGAGAGTAAATCAAAATATCATCAATGAATACTTGGACGAACTTGTCCAAGTATTCGTGGATCACCGCGTTCATTAAACTCATAAGTACCTCAGGGGAGATTGTCAATCCAAGGGTAAAATAGTAAACTCGTAATGTCCAACCTCATTGTAAAGGAGGTCTTAGGGATGTCATCCTCTTTGATCTATAAATGGTCATACCCTAATCTCAAGTCGATCTTTGAAAACACCGTCGTGCCTTTCATCTGATCAACAAATCATCCGTCCTTGGAAACGAATATTGATTCTTGATTGTTGCCTTGGTCAATTAACGGTAGTCAATGCTGAGTCTCCATGACCCATCCTTCTTTTGTATGAAAATAACAGGCACACCGGGTTCTGTCAAATATCGGGGGTCTGGTCAGTGACGATACCTAACGTCTTGAGCATAGTCGACTGGTGATCTTCCTGGAAGTTGTTCACCACTGCATGGATCCAATGGGCATTGCCTGAATCTCCCACGGTAGTGGATCCAGCTGATCCAATTGCTCTAGTCCTCTCCACTGGTTAGTCGTGTTGGTAATGTGGCTTCCCACATTCCAACACACTTTCTTAAGTCCAGTAATCCCGGTACCCAAAAAAGAAGACGAATCCTAACATTAAGGCCACACACGAACTTGTTGACCTTAAGATTCTCTGTAAATTGGTGTGGAGCATACCGAAGTAGCTCCAAAAATGGGCCTTGTACTCGGGCACCGTACGGTCGCCCTGTCACAAGGTGTTGAGCTCGTTGAGCTGACACTCAACTAATTCCTCAAAAGATACCTCTCTTGGAACCGTTCCTCGAACAGTTCCCATGACATGTCTTCGACGACCATGTTCAAATGCGGCAGGAGCATATTCCATCATAGAAGAGCACTCCTCTTCAGTTGAAATACCTCCATGCAGCCCTTCATGTTGGAAGTATATTCGCGAAGAGAAAAGCAAATTGCCATATTCTCCCACCATGCCTTGGTGGCTGCGTCATCCGGGGCACTAAAGAACTCGGGAAATTTGACCTTCTCGAGTTCACAGTGAATACTAACGGTATTGGCTAGGCGCGTTGTGGACCCTTAGGGGTTTAGGTGCCCTGGCCTCATCTCAGTACAAATGGTGAATCAAGGCCTCTGACCATCTCTGGAAGGACCTTGTCAGACCATCATCATTCCTTACAACAATCGAATCCAGCCCAAGGGCTTGTTCTTCCCCCTGGGGGTTGGACTCTGAGGGCATGGTCACTTCTGGAGGCGTCACACCTCCTTCCATGGCACCATGTTGCAAACCTTTTGTGGCATCCTCTAACTGGGATCACCACATGGATGCGTTTAAAGTTTTTACTTAATGCTAGGCTAAAACTTAAGGTTTTACTGCAATGGAAAGCATGGAGATCCACATTCGCAGGGTTGAGCTCACTCTGATACCATATGTAACATCCCCATCATTACAACTACATGTGATGCAACACAAAAGCTAGAATTTTTTTATTTTTTTTATTTTTTTATTTTTTTATTTTTAAGAAAGGATGACAACAATGACAACAATTAAAAAACACAACTTGATGACGAACACAACGCACACAAATCAGGCAACAGTAAACAACGAATCATACACCAGCACATCAGGCAACTGGACGAAACAAGCGATAATCAAAAGACAGATAAAAACGGATACCCGCCCAACATGAGCAAGACAACGCCTACCCGCTAAGGGTAAAAAACAACAAACCCGACTCCCGGCTTCGATTACCAGTAACTAGATACCTCTATGATGTGCAAAACCAACCGCATCAAGACGTTACAAAACCAAGTACCAACATCAATTACCCAAACAAACACCCACATTGGGAAGCACAGACTTCGGTCAGGTTATCATTCGCATCTATCCATAAGAGCGCACAATGATCCCCTCATCAGGAATCATAGGTGCAATAGTAACCATAGCGCAACACAACCTATCTAGACCAATAACCCAAGAAAATCCAACGCGCCAGGATACCAAACTAACTGTCAGAATACAAGAAGACTATACCTATGCACCCAAGCAACAAGTCGACAAGACGCAAGGTGAATTCACTCAAAAATAGAATTACGCAGCTAACCAAAGAATTTCTTGTTTTATTACGAGGATATTCATAGGTGGGTTCCTTTTATGGCGCAACGTACTAGGGGGATTTCATTAACCATCATAAAATCTATTCAAGCACATAGTAACCAACCGATCTGAATTAAAAACACAACAATCTTCAAGTAACAAAATACCCTTCCATTTAAAAGGGGGTTTTATTAATTCCCTTAATCCAACACTTTTACCCTTCTGGTTCAACACTAAACAAGGAATCCATAAACCCTTGAATGTAAAACTTCTAATGAGATTATCATTTAATCATAAATTAAGACTAGACATTAATCG
>JASDQU010246178.1:0-16656 GCA_032191745.1 Picea mariana
TTTTTCCTGTGGGGGAGGCTTCTTTATTTCTGCTCAAGTGCTCAAAATTACATCTCAGCAATGCCAAAAGGCTACAAGACTGATCTGGTCTTGTTCTCCCAGATCTCTAGAACCCTGTGAAAGAAATGGCATGCAAAACTGATGCTCCAAGCTCCCAGAAACGATCCGACAGCGTCTCCACCTCAAAGGCTTCCCTGCATTAAACTGACTTTGTCTTGGCTTTCCAACAGCATAACTCTTCTTTGAATGACTTTCCATTGGCCTCAAATAGGCCTGGTTTATATAGGCTTGGAGTTGGTTTCACATCCCCAACTTCCTCCAAGAATCTGGCCTCCAAAAATGCCCAATATCCCCCAAAAATGGAAGAAATATGCTAATAAAAGGCATAATTAAACAAAAAAAAAACAAACGTTGTTGTAAAAACCCACTTTTGCATAGTATTGGGCCGCAGCCCCCAAATATCGGGCGCGCGCCCCTTTATTTGGTCACATGGGTGGCCATGTGGCCAAGCGCCATGCGCTGGCCACCCCATTCCCGCACCTGTCCCGGTCATGTGGCTATATATATGGCCACGGGCCAAACTATTTTAACAAAGCCCACGCTCCCGTTGTATTAGCCCCCGGTTCCGTTGGCGCACCATAGGCCTGTGGGTTATGGTTATATGCGGTGGTAACGGCCCCCGACCAAACTCCCGCGCGTTTAAATGAAACGGCTCCCGGTTCGTGGGGTAACGGTTATATGTGTTATAACCGCGCGCAAATGGTGGTAATGTTCCGGTCCATGTGGCACGATCGTGTATGTGCACCGAGTCATAGGGTATGGTTCCGTTGCATGGTTGTTGCGCCGAGGGCTGGGGCCAAGCCCCGGCCCTTTTTGCCGCCACCCAAAACACAAACCAAACTCAAATATATTATCCGCCGATTGTTAAACAAGAACCACATGTCGCCCGAGTGGCTAGCCCAAACCGTCGGTCCGTTGCCCTGCCGGGAGGTCGCGGGTTCGACCCCCGGCGCTACCAAACCAATTTTTTTCAACATACAACCAGCGAACCAATAGAACGACGCCACGTGTCAGCCCGTGACTGGGCCACGTGGCGCTTGAAAAACCAACCAGATTATGACACGCGTCAACTCCTGATTGGACCACGTCGTCTCTGCCGTACTGCCACTTGTCCTGCTGCATCAGTCTGCCATATGCCCTGTCAGCCTACCACATCATCTAATGACGTCATCCTGCCACGTGTCACCCTGTGAGTGGTGACACGTGTCACCTCCATACTGGTCCAACCGTATGCCAAAAATGCCAAATCCACCTGACACATGTCGCGTCCTGGTGATGCCACGTGTCCTTCGTACGGATATGCCACGTGTCACCTTCTGGAGCCTCCACGTCATCTGTACGGACATGCCACGTCAGCTGTACGGACATGCCACGTGGACTGTACGGACTGTACAGTCATCCCCTTTTTTTCCATGTTTGACTTTTCGGACAGAACGCGATATCTTATCCATACGGACTCCGTTTGACGAAGTAAATATACCACTGGAATCAGGAAGACGAGATGGATGCAATGGCACAGGTTTCATCGCATTCCGAGCACTTTCATTTTTGAGCATTTTTCAAGCCCTATCAGGCTTCTGGATCCGATTTCGGATCATACACACAGGTTGAAGGTATCGACTTTGAAGAGACAGTTTCCCTAGTTGCCATAATGGAAGCAATCAAATTGATACTAGTTTATGCATGTTCAAAGAATATTAAAGTGTATCATATGGACGTGAAATCAACTTTTATGAATGGAGAACTAGAAGAAGAAGTCTACATTGAGCAACCAGAAGGATTTCAGTTATCAAAAAATGAAGATTATGTTTTCATCTTAAAGAAGGCCTTGTATGGTCTCAAACATGCCCCCAAAGCATGGTATTCTAGACTAGACAGATACTTACAACAACAAGGGTTCAGGAAATAAAATGCAGACAACAACCTCTACATCAAGGTAAATCAAGATAGTATTTTATTAATTGAAGTTTATGTTGATGATATTATTTTTGGAAGTGATGATGACAGATTGAGTCAGAAATTTGCAAAGGATATGCAGAATGAATTTGAAATGTCATTACTTGGAGAACTATTCTTCTTTCTGGGTCTTTAGATATGTCAAAGCAACCATGGAATTTTTATTTCTCAAACCACGTATATCAGAGAAATGCTAAAGAGGTTCAGAATGGAAGATTGAAAACCAGTCAGTACTCCTATGCAAACCAATTGAAGGTTAAGTAAAGATGATTATTGAAAGTCTACAGATCAGAGCTAGTACAGGTCAATGATTGGCAGCTTACTTTATGTGACAACATCCAGACCAGATGTAATGTAGGTTGTTGGACAGGTGGCAAGATTTCAAGCAACACTAAAGGAATCACATGTTCTAGCAGTAAAGAGGATATTCAGATACCTCAAGGGTACATAATAGTTTGGATGATGGTATCCAAAAGGAAAGGATTTATCACTTATTGCCTACACAAATGCAGATTGGATAGGTTGCATTGATGACCGACGAAGCACCAGTGGAGCAACGTTCTACTTGGGTGAGTGTTTGGTATCTTGGCTAATCAAGAAACAATCATCATTTTCATTGTCTACAGCCGAAGAAGAGTATATTACAGCAACAACATGTTGTACACAGGTTCTATGGATGAAACAAACTCTAACATATATACAGGTTGAGTATGATGAGCCCATTCCAATCTATTGTGATAATACAAGTGCCATCAGTATCTCAAAGAACCTAGAAATGCACTCCAAGACGAAGCACATTCCGATCAAGTATCACTTTCTACGGGAACAGGTTGCAAAGAAGAACATCAGAGTTGAATATGTGGGAACAAAAGAAAAAGTGGCAGATATATTTACAAAATCGCTTCCAAGGGAAGCCTTTGAGTATCTTCGCCAGAGACTCGGAGTAATTTCTACTCCAAAATGAATTCTTTTGAATGCTTATCTTATATGTCTCAGGTTTACACGAGGAAGCACCATAAAGAGGACAATTCAAGTCGGGGGAGCAACCCCAAGGACAATTTAGTTGGGGGGAGTAGCCCCGGATAGGAATTTACCTTTTCCATTGATTTCAAAGGGGGAGATATTTATTAGATGCAAGATAGAGAGTTAGATGCTTCGAGAGAGAGCACAAAGGCATGGTTCTAGGGGGAGAGATGGTCACAGGGGGAGCATGAGCGATATGAATATAGTATTGTATCAGAGTGTTTCCATCAATGCCAAAGGGGGAGATTTTTGATTAATTAGGTTGGTTGTCATTGATGTCAACCCTTGAAGCAATTCCAGTAGAAAATTATGGTAGCCCCAATAGTATGGTTAAGTGACTTCATTTTGATTGATGTATAATGGTATGAAGTTTAATATATTTGTAGGTAAGACTATTCTATATGGATTGTACATGTCATTCCATTTCCATTGATATGTGGAACGCCNAAGTGAGTAAAACTAGGAGTTAATCATGGGTTAATTTGTTGCAATAAGAAAATAATTAAAAATAAATTAGTTGCAACTAGAAGTGGAGAATTTACTATTTGTAGCAAAGTGAGTTAGAAGTGGACAAGTGGTTAGAAGTGGGTTAACCCTTAAAGAATGAAATTGGGTTAAGTTGGTTAGAAGGTAACCCCTTGAGGAAGCTACATGGAAGTATAAATAAGAGAGCAAGGATATCCTATTAGAACCTATTGAATATCATTGAATATCTATTTTGTGAAAGGTTATTTGGGTAGGTATTATTGATAGAGAAAAGTGCGACAGAAAAAGTGCGGTAGAAAAAAGTGCAGTAGAAAAATCGCGGCAGGAAAAGTGTGGCAAAAAAATCGTGGCAGAAAAAGTGCGACGGAAAAATCACGATAGCAGATTCGCGGCAGCAAAATCGCGGCAACAAAACCATGACAGTAGAATGCTACAAGAAGAAAAAATGTATGGTTTTCATATGTGTAGTGTTGAATTTATGAATCTGTTTGAGGGTTTGCCTTGTAAATCTGTTGGATGCCCTCTTGGAAGTTTAGGGCTTGTTGTAGAGTTGATCTGAGGCAGATCTACTGAAGTTTAGTATTGGTTCCTGTTTGAGGGATTTTGGTTGAGGTATGTTGTTGAAGTTATTAGTACAGATAGAGGTTGTATAATAGTGAGATTATAGAACATGGTTTTAGGTATAGACTTGTGGTATAGTGTTTAAGGTATATGTGATCAGATCAAATTGGTTGATGAGTATACAATGACAGGTTTCTTAGTGGCAGATTTGAAAGAATAGGTTGTGACAGTGACATATTCAGTTTCTACATTTGGCACTTATATTTCAGGGTGGTTGGACGAGGCAAGGACATGTGTTTGTAGCCGAAGAACATAGGGGGTTATAGCCTCCTTCTGGTTGTAGCTAGAGAATTGGGGAGTTGGAGCTTACCTCAAGTTGTAGCCTAAAAATAGGGGGTCAGAGCCTCCTTCCAGTTGCAGCTGGAAAACATAGGAAGTTGGTGCTTCCAATGAATGTAATTCTTAAAGACAAATAAGAAAAAGCATTATGTGGTTTTCTCCCACATTGGGTTTCCACGTAAAAAATTATTGGTGTACTGTGTATGTGTATGATTGTTCATTTTCTCATGGTTTATTTACTCTGTACTTATTGGATGATAATGCTATAATGATCATAAATATAAATAACACTTGCATACTGGGGTTAAGAGGATTGAAAATATTTATTACGGATTCACCCCCCCTCTCAGTAATCCAACACCCAAAACACACAACTATGCAAAAGGAAAATAATAGTGGCGTTGCTCCTGAGATGAAGGGGGGCCTCCTTCACTCAGAAGCAAGCCACACACTCTTACACACAACTCAGATGACTGACACATTACTTGTGAAGGAAGTAAGATTTCATTCCAGATTGCAAAGATTACACAATGTCTGAGTTCTATCAATCTTCAGTCTCTATCTTATTCCACACCATGGCCATTTATATTCATTTATACATATGAAAAATAAAGGAAACAATTTCTATTGGGGATATCATCAAATCTCTTGCAATTCACCTTCTTAACTATGAATAAAACAAAGAAGTTACATTTACAATCTTGTGGAGATGAAAAACATTCTACGAATAGCATTGAGTTGCTACAACTATCCAATTGGATCTTCCCAAAATTACAATGGCTATTTTTAATGCACCCCTTCTTGGAATCCATGTTTTGACCATGATTGCATGCAGGAACCCTTCGATTGCATCAGAGTGATAAATTGGAACCACAACCATTATATAATTGAATGATATGAAAATCGATTTGGTTACAAATTGGGTTGATTTCTTGGTTGGGAACTTCTTTTGGAAATATGTGTCATTGGTACATTGACCACAAGATGGAGGTTCCCCTAATGAGGTTTGGGCTAGTCTGATCAACAACTAACCATATAGGTGCACATCTAAACAAAACCTAGATGCTCAATTTGGACCTTGAAGATCACAAGTATCATAACCATCGGGGTTGCTATCAAAACATGTCATGTTGTTACAAGAACATATTCTGGCAACGTCATCAAGTAAAACAAATAAAATTTGTTTTATTCACCAAAATAAGGAATTTAAAAGTATTAGGCATGAATGTTACCTCATGAACTCATAATAGCACAATTGTGGCTAAATGGAAAATAGTAGATCAATAAGGATGACAAAATGACAAAATAGTGAGGGGTATGGTCAAAATAAAGGGATATAGACATCACCAGACACATAAAAATGAATACTTTACATCTCCCCTACACCTAAGCATTTGCATGTCCTCATGCAAACTAAGACACCTGTCATCTTCTCTTCAAAACTGATGCAAAATTTTGACACTTCAAAATTTCCTAATGTCTGTCAACTAGTGCAAAAAATGAGTCATGCCTATGAGGCTACATGAATGAGAATGTTCAATTTGGACCTTCTGATTTTTTCTTGGAGTCTTCTATTTTGAAACTTAAACTTTATATCTTCCTTATACCATTTCCTATCTATTTTAGGAAATTTCTAATTATTAGCTTCCAGTTGATCAATCTCCTTCTGAAACTTAACACTCAAAACCTCCAGGGATTCATTCTCGTTTTTTATATGCATGTCTAAGATCCTCAATTCCTTTATGTTTGTTTTCAATTTCTTGATCTTCTTTTTCTTTTTCATCAATTCAAGATCAATAGAATTAACCAATTGAGATATCTGATCAATCTCAGAACAATCACTCATAAAATGAAAATCATCATCTTGTGGCTTCAAATATAGTTCCCATGACTCTACATTGGGCATTTCTTTCACTACATTAACTTCCCATGGATTATCCCATACAGTCAATGCTTTATATGAGACACATGTTATTTGTTTTTTTTAGATGGTTTAATGAAACTTACCTCTTTGTCACTCTCCTCAAGAATTGGCTTCAATTCTTCGACTATCTTTGCAACATTCTTGGTCGTGGTGGTGAAAATTGAACCTGCCCCTTCCTCAGCGTTGGTCATCTCTTCTTCTTCTGATTTGTAGAACTCTCGACCACCTAAACATCTTCATATACCTCTCATCTTCTTGTATGTTTTCATGTTCCTCTTCTAATTTGTGCTCTTCCTCTATCTTGTGTAATGTTGGCACAGGGGCAGACCCAGGGTTCAACACTACAACAACGCACCAAAAAAACCCTAACTATCGGCCCTTTCGGAAACACCTGTGAAGCAGATGAAGTCTCACCCGAGGTAGAGGCAGGGGTGGTTGCAGGACTCAAGTGTCTGCAACCTTAGCTAGGACACAGATCTATGATTATAATACTTAACAAAGCACTTAGCATCAATAGTTCATCAATATTCAACCAATAACTACTGCGCAAATAGAACAGAGCATCGCATCATTCGCACTAATATAATGTCATTAATCACTTAACACAAACAGATGGATCAGATCTAGTGGAAGCAAGAACTAAGCGCATTCATAGAAGCCAGATCTAACATTCTTACACATCATTAGCACAAAGCATGAACAGATTTATCTATCTCCATCAAATCACTTAGCAAGAGAGTCATAAACACATTAAGACAAGCACATAACATAACAATATAGTAATTACGTGGTTCACCCCCACCCTAGGGCTATGTCCACCAACTCTTCTTCTTTATTGTCTTCAGTCAATCGGTTACAGGCACAGAGCCTCAAAACCCTTACTCCACATAGGACAGAAGATCTTCACAGCTTGCTAGATCCTTCTTCCTTGCATTCCAGCACTAAGCCTTCCACAATCTTGCTACAATGAATTGCACTTAGCTCTGCAAGTCTCACACAGTCACGCACAAAGCACTTACAAACTCTACTTGCACATAGCATATATCCACATCACATAGATGCACCACCACTTATATCTATACTAAGCATCTATATATATATACAAAATAGGCCTAAACATGGGTAAACCTATGGGTCGACATCCCATTCCCGTTACATATTCCCATATCCCAAAAATGACCCAAAAAGGGGCCGAGATCCCACGATTTTTGGTTCGTCTTGTGCTCCTCTTTCGACAGGCTATCGAAGTCCAAAAATAGGTCAAAATTGAATAGATATAAAAAAAACCTGGTCAAGGGCCAACATGCCCCCAACATTCACCTGTGACTCGTCCCGACTCACTATGATGTAGGAAGTTCTGCTTCGAATGCTTTGAGCTTGGCTCGAACTGCTTCAACTTGTTGCTGTGCTATGCGCTCTTTTTCAGCAAATTCTTGAATGAATGCATCATTCGCAGGTCCTTCCAGGTGTTGTTATGTCGCGGTGCTAACCAGCTCTAGTTCTGTTCCTTGGCCTTCCACCTCTGTAAACAACTAATAGGCCTTATCTTGCACCGATTGGAGTTTCTGAGTTATATCCATAACTCTACTCTGGATATTATGGATTTGTTGTTGGGCAGTTCAATGGTCTTGAGATCTCTTCATTCTCTCCACAGCTGACAGAGACTTCATCTGTGCCTGTAGTGTTTCTGTGTGTTGCTTCGCTTCCTAGAGATGCGACTCCAGTGCCTGCAACTCTGGGTTCTCAGTAAGTTTCTTGTATGTCTGGGCACTGCGATTAGCGAATTGCTTTCATTCTAAGGTAAGGGCCTTCAGTCGGTCAACTGCACTCCTAGCAGTTGCTTCCCTTTGATCTCTTACATCTTGAGGGGTCTCGGGTACTGCGCGTAGCTCCAAATCTGCTATGCCTTGTTGTAGCTACTGGATCACTTCTTCAAGTTGTACTATTTGCTGTGGAATTCTCTCTTCGGCTTTTACTTCTATGACAGTCACAGAGAGAAGCACTCTATTGACCATCTCTTTTACTTCGAGTTACTCCATGAGAAACTATTCCTTGTCTTTCTACAGTTGGGCTTTTTCTTCGTCGAACTTTTCCTGGAGAGAAAGCTTATCTCGTTCTGCAGTACTGCATTTCTCTACAAGGACTCCTTGTACTTGTGTCAAAGCTTGGGTGGCTTGCATTGTTTCTTCATGTGCTCATCGAAGGTGAGCTTCGACTGTCTCAGTGATTCAGTGGAGTTGAGCTAGCTCATCTCCTAGTTATGATGTTCCTGCTAACAGAGGCGTAGTGGGGACTGCACGGCTGGACTGTAGTGCTTGTTGCACTCCTTGGAGCTCAATCTCGATTCTATTGTCCATCACTTCCTGCTTAGCCTCTTGTTTCTCTGCTATCTCCAGTGAAGCATCATTCAAGGCCGCTATAATGAAATCGAAGTCATCTGAGGTGAGGATAGTATGCATTTTTGTCATAGAAGATTTTGATTTCTTCCAAGAAGAAGGTTTCAGGGGGGAAACCTTCCTTTTATTCGAGGGGTCCTCCTCATCTCTAGGTGATGTAATATCGCCTTTCTTCTCTTCAACTTCAGCGCCATCTATATCTCCGCCATCACCTCCTTTCTCTGGTGAGATGGAAGTAGTTTTCATGGATGCATTGTCTAAATCCTGAACCTCTTCAGTTTTCTTCGTCCTGCTAGGTCCGGTTGTATCCTACGCAGTTTCTGGAGTGTCTATATCGGATATCTCTGCAAGGTCTGCTGGAATAGGGAGGTCTTCTGACTAGTCCTTGGTGATCTCCTCCAAGTCTTCCTCTGTTAGCTTGTAGTAGGACTGAAGTTACTGCTTGTGCTTATCAACGCGCACTGTGATATAAATAAAATGTCGGTCCACGCTAAACTTCATCAAAGGTCGGAACCTGTGTAAAGTATTTGGCATCACACAAGGCTTGGATTGTATAGATACCTTCAACTAGTTGTAGTATGCATGAAATACAACATTGGACTTCCACTATTTATTCATGTCACTTGAATACCACAATTTTCTGAACTTCGCAGCCAATGGTTCAAAGGGCTCGATGTCCAGGAAGTTCGCACCTTCCGGCATCTCCCGGGCAATGAAAGCGATCAGGATCAATAGCTAGCTGAAGTGGAATCCGTACCCTTGATATTGTGCTTCTTTGCAGTCAAGTTCTAATTGGTTTACTAGGTACTTCACCCAATTCATTTGTAGGTCCTCTGCGTACTTCCCTTCGAGGTCGACTACAAAACCAGTCACTTGAGTGGGTTGGTTCTTGCGTACTAACTTCCCTGCAATCATCTGACAGGCGAGGCACACTGTGCCACTCTGGATAGAATCTACCTTGGAGCCTCATGTTCCTTTCTCAACATCGCCATAAGTGTCTTTGATCCTTTGGGAGAGAGCGCGGTCCATGGCTTTTCTAGGATAGAAATATTGTGGGTCGGGTCCTTGCATGCTAAGACCGGTGATCCAATTTATCAACATCGGATCCACTGTTATGCGATGGTATAACCATAGATAACCTCCATGGTAACAAGACAACATCAATTTGACACATACATTCACCTCCTAGTGGCATTCGAAGTGTAGAATCTTCATAACGTTCAGCAGGGTGGACTGCGCGAGGTTATGGGTCCATGACTAAGGGACGATCTTCGAATTCTTCCCTTTAGTTTTATTCAAGTACTTATGTGGGGCTAACATGTTGTAGACTTTGCGATCTCCCAGGTTGAAGTCACTAAACTTCAACACTGCGATCTTATCTTGGTTTTCTCGCACTGCGCGTATCCCCTTCGGGAGGTACGCAGTGACGAAGGTGTACTCGAAATATCTAGGTACGTTGTCATGGTTTACAACATCGCTCAAAGGTGGTATATAGGTAGGTAATACGCTCAAAATCAACTTAGCATTCGCAAGATCATCCATGTGCTTGGTTCGCTTCTCATCTGATGGTTGGGATGGTCCGGCTCAAGCATTTGACGGAGAGGCTGTCAGTCCTCTCATGGATGATTCTTGTACACCTGTGGATAATCCTCTCTCCAACATCACTCTTTCAGTCATCAGGTCAATCAAAACTTCCTCAACAACTCTTTCTGCATCACTCAACTCATCCGACATACATGCTCGGGGTTAATAATCTCAGGTTTGTGGGGGGTGGGGGGGTTAGCTTAGACACAGTAATGAGAGAGAGAGCAGAAGTATGATGATCATGGTATAAACTCAACATAGTCTATGGGCTCAAATTCTCAATTGGAAAAAGTGTTCTCAGTGCGTGGCGTGATGGGATAAATAGGTAACTCGACAACGAATCGCTTGCAATGAGTATGAGGTCTTCATTAAATCGGTTCGGTCCGTTATGGCGCAGTCCAATGGTCTAGTGTCAAGACTTAAATGCCTTTCCACTCGTTTGAGGAAACAGTCAAATGGTTATAATGTCCCCAACGACTATATTGCTTCGCCATGGCAAAGTGTCATGTGTCACTGTTCTAATATCCCAACGAAGCTCCAATTTTGAAAATTTTTCTTCTGTGAGGTTCCCTCTGGAACTTTCTGGAACTTTTCAATCTTAGCCCTGTTCTTGCTTAGCTTTCTATCATTCTTTCCAATGAGCTTCGTCTTAGTATGCCTTTTCCCATTCTGATTCTTATCTTCTTTTAACATAGTTACTTTGCACTATTGAAATTCTTTCCTAAGATTTGAGGGTGATACTTCTTTGTCTGGGATAAGTACTTCAGTCTTCTGTGAGTCCTCTAATGTTCTTTTAGCTTCGACATCTAGGCATTTAGTGTTAAATAGATTTGATTTGTTCTCCTGTTCTACAATCAAGTGTGTGATCCTTCTGGTCATGAAATATTTTAACTCTTGTTTCTTCTTTTCCAAAACTTCTTCTTCTTCCTTTCGTCTGGCTTGATCTCTATCAATCCAAGGTTTTCCTAGTAACATGGTAAACGGGGTGTTGTCTTCAATAAATTTAATAATCTCAAAATCTTCTTCTGTCGAAGTTCCATTAACGTTCATAGGTATGTGAGTGAGCTTCCCACATAGGTTTATCAGCTTTCCTCTGAATAGTCCTATTCCTCCTAATGAAGGGATCATATCAGGCTTCCCTATGGCTTCCCAAGTTCTTTCTGTCATGATATTCACCTGTGTTTCTTCATCCAGAACACAGTCAATGTCGAAGTCTCCTATTCTTACTTCAATGCATTTTTTTTCCTTGAATAACTCTGATAGTATGACATGTCAATGGTCATTCAGGGTTTCGTTTATTTGCAGCAATACTTTCTCTAATTCTTCATGGGATTCTACCATTTTTGGATCTACTGTAGGTTTTTATTTATTCAGATTCATTTCTTCCATCTTAGCAATCATTCTAGGGAAATCCAACACTTCATGGTCCATAGCTTTACAACAAAGACAACTAGGTATTTTCCCAGGGCATTCCGTAGCAATATGTCCCGGTCTTTTGCAACTATAACAGAGGGTTAATCCTCTCTTTATTTTAAATGATCCCCAGCCTTTCCGGTACTACGCACTAGGATTATGGTAGCTAACCTGCAAAAATTTCTTGCTAGGATCCTGCATCCATTTGTTAGTCCAAACATTCTTTCTATGCATAGGTATAACATATCTTTCACTATTCTTATCAGATCTATTCTTACCAAGACTTCTTTCATCTATTAGTGCTCTAGTTTTCAAGCTAGGATGGAACCTATCAAACATACCTACATCCATACTTTAGAAACAAAAATTTCCACTTATCTTACTTCTACAAAGCACAAATCTTCCATATCTAAAAATTTTCACTATTCTTACCTTTATCAGAGCAAAGAGCTTGTCTCTTTTAATCATAAATTCTCACTTTTACCTTTCTTAGAGCACAAAGCTTTCAGATCTTTCTTCTCTCCTTCAGATCCGACTTATTTTCTTCAGATTGAGCTTCTTTATTTTAGCACAGAGCTTTATAAATCAAGTAGAATAATGCACACTAGAGAAACAGATCTATGCACAGAGCCTTCACAACTTCCAGATGAATCTTTGCACAAAGATTCTTCTTTCTCAGTTCCCAGCAATCACAGCTTCAGGTCCCGGCAACGGAACCATTTGTTGGCACAAGGGAAGACCCAAGGTTCAACACTACAACAACGCACCAACAAAACCCTAACTACTATCCCTTTCCGCAACACCTGCAAAGCAGATGAAGTCTCACCCAAGGTAGAGGCAGGGGTGGTTGCAGGACTCAAGTGTCTGCAACCTTAGCTGGGACACATATATGTGATTATAATACTTAACAGAGCACTTAGCATCAATAGTTCATCAATATTCAACCAATAACTATTGCGCAGATAGAACAGAGCATCGCATCATTCACACTAATCTAATGTCATTAAGCACTTAGCACAAACAGATGGATCAAATCTAGCAGAAGCAAGCACTAAGCACATTCATAGAAGCCAGATCTAACATTCTTACACATCATTAGCACAAAGCATGAACAGATTTATCTATATCCATCAAAGCACTTAGCAAGAGAGTCATAAACACATTAAGACAAGCACATAGCATAAAAACACAGTATTTACGTGGTTCACCCCCACCCTGGGGCTACGTCCACCAACTCTTCTTCTTTATTGTCTTCAGTCAATCGGTTACAAGCACAAAGCCTCAAAACCCCTACTCCGCACAAGACAGAAGATCTGTACGACTCGCTAGATCCTTCTTCCTTACGTTCCAGCACTAAGCCTTCCACAATCTTGCTATAATGACTTGCACTTAGCTCTGCAAGTCTCACATAGTCACACACAAAGCACTTACAAACTCTACTTTCACTTAGCATATATCCACATCACATAGATGCACCACCACTTCTATATGGCCTAAGCATCTATTTATATATACAAAATAGGCCTAAACATGGGTAAACCCATGGATCGACATCCCATTCCCCTTACATATTCTCATATCCCAAAAATGACCCAAAAAGGGGCCAAGATCCCGTGATCTCTACTTCGTCTTGCACTCCTCCTTCGATAGGTTGTCGAAGTCCAAAAATAGGTCAAACTTGACCAAATATCAACAAAACCTGGTCAAGGGCCAACATGTACATCGTCAGGTCCTCTATCGGCTTCTTTTTGTACACCCTCGGGTTCATCATCGACATCTTGTACTACTGCTCCAAACCCTTTGAAAAACCCATTGTGAATTAAAAATTGTTCCCAAGTGTCATGCCCTTCGAATATTTCATATGCATTTAGGATATGCATCCAGGAACTCAATTCCATCACATTGCTCTCCTCATAGTGTTAGAGAAATGCAAGGTTCGTTCTTCTACGTTCTGGTTCCAGCCAGGGCACGGTAGGAAGTAAGTTTTAAATGATAGGGTGGTGAAGTTATAGAGGTTAACTGTATAATATCGCAAGGGTGAATTCAAGATCATGATGATAGGTGAAATCATGATCATGACAATTACTTGTCATGACCTGATTTAGTATGTGTGGAAGGATAATAGTCAGGCAAGATACGATTATGGTAATGTTGAGAGATCAAGGCACATATCGATTTGATAGTTATGATAGGATGAGGTAGGTAATAATTTTGGAGTAAAAGGTTGAAGGCGTATAATGATTTCTAGGTGGCTTTGAATGGTAGCAACGAAATTATTACTCAAGCTCTTATGGAGTTCAAAATATTTTTCTTAATACTATATTCTTGTATTTAAATGAACAAAACAAATAGAGAAGAATTGCCTTTAATTTCAATTACTTGATCTTTACCTTGCTTTGTTTTTTTCAGGGTGATTGTAGAATATGAAGATGATACCTGGTATGTTGGAGGATGCTTCAATGTTGTTGCTTTGTTTTTTTTTCTTTCTTTTTGAATGACAAATATTGGACTGTGAAAAACATGGGATGTAGGAAGATCTAGAATGAACTGCTACATGAATATCTAGTAACAGTCAACTTATACACTCTGAATCACATGGTTTCTTTTTTGTAGGAATAGGAAGTTCCATTTGAAAATGAAACCATTGTATCTTCTTATTCTGGAAGAATCGAACTGCAAAACCAATGATAAACAAATGGAAACAAAATTCTAGAAAATCTTATCACTACATGCTGCTAGAAAAATATGAATATTTGCATACTTGTTGTAGGTTAATGTAGCTCCAAAAATTCTTCATCCTCGCCCCACTCATATAAAATATTTTCCATGTGAAAATATGTTATTGAAGTCAAACATAGAGAGAATTAGTTGGATTACTGACCATTGATGGATATTGTTAACCAACACGAGACAACTCACCAATAATGACAATGAGTGTCAAGGTACCTTAATGCATCCTGCCAGGAACGAATGAATGTGTTGAAGTCGAGTAACTTATAGGATCTGAAAGTGAAGGGACATTATTGTATACCCACTACTATCAGTGAGGAAACCTATTGTTAAGGCATAAAAGTTCCAAGGCATTATCAAAATCTCCGATCTTTGAACCCAAATTAAGATTTGAATTTGATGGGCCAAGATTGTTGGAAGGAGGGCCTTAAGGAATCCCCCATCATCCAACGCGAGCATTGAACAAAATAATTTGAAGAACTATAAATGAAATATTGAACTGACAACTATATGCAAAACTTTATTATGAACCTTTCCAGCCAAAAACCTATTTTTCAAGCAAAGTTCGTGTTTAAATGCACCAAAGTTATGGTTTTCACAGTTAGAATTATTTTTCTCTTTACTGTTTTATTTATTCTTCTACACTAGCCTACTTTATTTGGAAAAGAATCCCTTCCCTCAAGTGTAGGAGAACTTCCAATGCATCCATTTCCATAACAGGATCATAAGTAGACTCATATCCAAGTTTGAAAAATATACCTCAATGGATGCTTGAACATGAGAAACCAGATGCACTAATGGATATGGTGCCAGGAAATGTTGAAAAATGGAGGAATATTGTGGGTTGATAATCATTTGGAACCAAGTTTCAATGTAATATTTGTCTCCTTGGTTCTCTTGCTCATTAGCAATTGTTTGCATGTACTCCTTTGTCATGCCATGCAAATATTCTAAGGTTTTTTTTATTTCTCTCTTGAATGCATAAAGGATCTGATGATAGGCATGCAATAAATTCTTCAATCTTAGGCTCGAATGCCTACTCTCCATCAAATGTTGTCCATGAATCTTTGGTCTCGTCTACTGATTTACAAGTATGACTAAAGAAGACTTCGAGGTCTTCTTCTTGATGTTTCTCATGCATCCTTTTCTCTTCTATTACCCCCTAAGATGCAGATATATTTATGATTGTTGTCAAACTTTGTTCCTCCTAATATGCAGATACGTTTCCAATTGTTGTCAGGATTTGAGAGATTTGTTGGAGTAGAATTTCCTTCTTTGCTCAACAACTCTTTGGAAACCTTATTTTGTTATCTGATAGTTCATGTCTTGCAGCATGGATTAGTGTATGGGGGTTCTTACATCACCAAAAATTGTTGAAACTTATTCTCTACCCTAAATATTAAAGAAATGAATGAAATATCCATAAATGAACACACCACACCAAGCAAATTTTAAAGCAAATTTGATCATGTACTTGAATTCCCTCATGCTACTAAGACCCTTCTATCACCAAGTTGTCTTTTGACATGATGCTTCTTTTTTCCATGAATCAAACAAAAAGAAGACATGTTGTACCAACATACTTTAGATTTGGTGAGATAGTGTACTCACTATAGTGAATGTGTAGGTTCTTACATCTCGTCTTACCATCACTATCTCACTGGATCTAAAATGTTAGTACAACCAAAAATCAAAAGTAGAAACAAAAGGAGGAAATGAAAGAACTGAAAACCAAATTGATGATGATGATGATGATGATTAATGTCCACTAAGACCTAATTGGTCTACCAGACCTTAAGACGGTAAGTGATTACTTGTGATTCTTTAGAATTTTGTTTATGTGCTCGAAAAGCATTAAGAGAAGCTTTCCAATATCACCATACTTTTGTTGAGTTAAGAGGTTAGGGAGGTTGGTAGTGTGATCAATATTTTGAAAATGAGATCTAATATGGGTATATGTTGGACAATGTAAGAGAAAGTGTTTTTCATCTTCAACCTTCTTAGTGTCACAAAGGTGACACAATCTTTCATCTCATGGCATTTTAGGAATTGACCAATGCCCAGTTTCACTATGGAGCTCGTGAGAATTTGTTCGTATCTTAGCAATGCTTTTTTTTTCTTTACACTTGGCAAAATAGATAGATAATTTTGATCTTCTAGATTAGGGTTGATTACATTTTTATA
>JASDQU010246181.1:0-10151 GCA_032191745.1 Picea mariana
ATATTTGTTTGCTACTATTAAATAAATATTAACCACATTTAGTCATTTAAATATTACTATTCAGGATTTGAGTTTTGCGTAGCCAACCTGCCCTAGTGTATGATAGCAATGTTTTTCCACTCTGGCCTTTGTTGCTTTAGATGTGTCTAGTAGCCTACATATGGAATTTTTGAAAATAAATAAATATTAGAATTGTTACTTAAAACAGGAAAGAAAAACATAAATGCTCATATTTCACTAATAATATGACATTTGTTGTACCTTTCTTGACCAACTCGTGGTTGTCGTCCTTGTTTTTTAAACAAGTTCTCCTTTGCATCCTCTATTAGCGCCTTCCACTCTTTCTTGGGAACCATGGGAGGGCACTTGTGCTTGAGGTCTATTTGCAATTTATCCCTATACTGGGCCCTGGTATATTTTAAATTCTCGTCGGCCAACTTTGTAACCACTTTCTTGTTGAAAGTGTTGCCGAACAAGTTCACCATGTGATCTATTAAATCATCTTTCTTTTTGCTATCTTGGCCATTCCATCGTGTGCGAATGGTGGGGACAAACAACTCCAATGCTTTGTCATGTAAGTTTCTATAGAAAACATTGTTTCCTGCAATAACATGTTATCCATTAATCAATTAATAATCTCAACAAAATTCCATTTCAATTTCATGAAAAAAATGAATTGATTAATGGGACAATTACCTGCAATCTCCTGAATCTTTATCGAAACACATGTGTCATACACCAGAAAGGTCACATCTAGTGATCTAGTGTTTTTAATTCATTCTGATCCATGCAAAATAGTATCCTGTGCACCTACACTATGTTCCTCTCCGAAGTCATCATGTGGAGTCCTAGGCTCCGACTCAACATGCTTCAGCATGTCATGCGGGTCAAAATCGCCCCTCTCATTAATGGATTCTAGGGGAACCTCAGGAGGCTCAAAAAGTCTCACTTGCACTTTGCTATGTTGACCTTTTTTTTGCATTGGACCCTCACTGCTACCTATAGTAGTTGCAGTATCGACAGGTTCCCCACTCACGGGGTTTAAAAACTCCTGCAAACAAATTTTTTTTCTTTATCAGATCATATACAAAATATAAAACAAAAAAATGGATATGAAGTTGTCATAGCTAATAAAAATATGTAAATATGCCACTTACCCCAAAATTAGTTATTGTAGTTTGTAGCTCTACAATTATTTCCCTATCCTCCTATGTCAAGGGTCTTTTGCTAATCAAACCTAGATATTCCATGTTAGCCTTCTTCAAGGACTTCATTACAGTTGTCATTAGGTTTTTCGAATAATATATTTCTTCCTGATCAATATCCTCTGTGGGAGCCTGGACAGATGTTGACACAATAAATCAATCAACAAAATTTATGAAATTCACCTCTAACATTAAACAAATGAAATATTGCAGTAATATCAGAAAAACAATAACAAAATTTCAGAAATTTAGTTGTTGTAGTCATAAGTTGTTACTATATTTAACATTTACATGGTGAGGCACTGCGGGTGCATTTCCACGGTCACCCTGGAGAGATGTAGTGGGTGAAACTTGGACATGGTCACCCTGGATAGAAGTTGACACAATAAATCAATCAACAAAAGTTATGAAATTTACCTGTAACATTTAAAAAATGAAATATTGGAGTAGTATCAGAAAAAATAATGAAATTTGAGAAATTTAGTTGTTGTAGTCAGAAGTTGTTACTGTATTTAACATTTACCTGGTGAGGCATTACGGGTGCCTTTCCATGGTCACCCTGGACAAAAGTTGACACAATAAATGAATCAACAAAAGTTATGAAATTCACCTATAACATTTAAAAAATGAAATATTGGAGTAATATCAGAAAAAAAAATAAAGAAATTTCATAAATTTAGTTGTTGTATAGTCATAAGTTGTTAATGTGTTTAAAATTTACCTGGTGAGGCACTGTGGGTGCCTTTCCATGGTCACCCTAGAGAGATGTAGCGGGTGAAACTAGGATGCAGTCACCCTGGATAGAAGTTGACACAATAAATCAATCAACAAAAGTTATGAAATTCACCTGTAACATTTAAAAAATGAAATATTGCAGTAATATCAGAAAAAAAAATAATGAAATTTCGGAAATTTAGTTGTTGTAGTCATAAGTTGTTACTGTATTTAACATTTACCTACTGAGGCACAATGGGTGCCTTTCCACGGTCACCCTGGAGAGATGTAGCGGGTGATTTTCTACCACGGTCACCCTAGACAAATGTTGACACAATAAAACAATCAATAAAAGTTATGAAATTCACCTGTAACATTAAGAAAATGAAATATTGTAGTAATAACAAAAAAAACATTAATGAAATTTCTGAAATTTAGTTGTTGTAGTCATAATTTTTTAGTGTATTTAACATTTACCTACTGAGGCAAAGTGGGTGCCTTTCCATGGTCACCCTCTCCATCTATTCGATTTAAGTTGTAATCGATCAACAACTCTTCACCTAGAACTATTGTTTTTGTTGCACATACAAATATACGATTTCCTTCGCATGCCTCAAGTATGCAATTCGGTTTCTTAGTTGTTGCCATGGGTCATGTACTATTTATAAAGCCCGCAATGTTTCTAGTAGATTTTGGCCTTCCATCAATATACATAGTTGCCCCTTTATTTTGATTGTTATCTAGTAGTTGTATACAATTTGTGGCAACTCCATATCTCCGAATACTTTGCGTATATCAGACCAACATCATTCAGTAATTATATTTGTATAATGGTCCGACATACTCCATCAATTCAGTTACAGTGCCATATCCAACCTTTATGCCATCCATGGAAAATAACCCCAATCCATGTAAGGATGAAGGAGCAATGCAATTCATCCTCCCACCGATGAAGAAATTTGTGTCCACTTCAGGTAGCTCCTTAGGTGCCCATCATTGCACTAGATGTTTACACCTCAAGGGAAACTCAATGCCACCTATGCTCTCAGCATCATAATTACACGACCCTCTATTGGCAATAAAAAATTACATGCGGGTATGATATATTTTCCTTACCTTTTCCAACCTAGTTGATCCAGAACCGATAGATCTAGTACAACACATCTCACTTTCAATCTCTCTTACTATATCTTGATCATCACTCGAGGAAGATAGATACGACATGTACCTATTCGGTGGTACCTACACTCGTTAAAACAATAAGATAAGTTATCGTGCCAATATACATTTTTGGCACCAACACAGTTGCATATAGTTGCATTTAGTTGCATAAAGTTGAAATTGCCGCACCTCTCTGTCATATAGTTGCATAAAGTTGAAATTGCCACACCTAGTTGCATATAGTTGCAATATAGTTGCATAAGTTGAATATAGTTGCATAAGTTGCATATAGTTCTCTAATATGCAACTATATGTTGAAGATTTTAGAGTTGGAAAGACCTTGTTAAACTTACAAAGGTACATGTATTGGCCAAACAAGTCAACTGATGTTGTGAAATTTATCTAACCAAATGTGTTTTATTGTACATCCAAGCCTACCATTAGGAAACAATATTTATATATTCCTTTGTCTATACCCAATCAACCATGGGAGAGAATTTCGATGGATTTCCTTGTAGGACTATTAAAGAGTAGAAAAAGATATGATTACTTAGTTACAGTAGTTGACAAATTCAAGAAGATGACACAACTTAATCCTTGTAAGAAGATCACAACTATAGAATAAGCACCAGACTTGTTTTTCCATAAGATATGGGTGCATTTTGGATTGCTTTAATCCATTATTTTTTATAGAGATAGAAAAATTCTAAGTTAATTTTGGATATCATTATGGGTTGTGATGGACACTAAGTTGAAACAAAGTAAAACCTTTTGTCCATATATTGATGGACAATTAGGAGTGGCCAACACGATCATAGTCCATTCACGAAGGGGTTTACTAGAAGGAAAATTAAGGCATGGGATGAAATATTACCCTATGCACATCATTGTCATGACCAGACAATTCATGGTTCCAGTAGTAAGTCACCATTTAAGACATGTTTAAGATTTTTTCTATATATTCTCTTTAATATTTTATTTTCTCAAACTATTGGAGAGAATTCATTGGAGAAATATGATGATCAACAAAAAACCATGAGGTCAATCATAAGAATTCAACAAATACACAGGCACGTGGAAGAGTAGTTGTGGGGAGCACGACGAAGGTATGAGGAGATGTGTGATTGACATATAGTATCTCATCAATTCCGGGTGGGATATATGGTGTGTTTACATCATAGTAATCAAATGGATATAAATCCAAGGGAAAAATCTAAAACCCATTAAGAATGGTCCCTTCGAGATTATGCAACAAGTGGGGAGAATTGCTTTTTCCACTAGGGTTTTCACCATATATGAGAATCTATTATGTTATCTATGCAGAGAATTTGAAACTTTTGATTCTTCAATTCTTAATGAGGGGGATGAATAATTTCTAGTGTTGCCAAAACTTGAAGACTTAGTGCCAAATGTCCAAACTAAGCTGGGATGGGACACTATTTTTGAATGGAAGCTCTGTGACACTAGCAACAGTAAAAAAGAGTTGTTGACAGTTATTTTGAAGGAACACATTCCTACAAAAGAAAAATGGTGTATATTAGAGGAGATGAAAGAGAAATGTCCTCATTGTCTTCAAAAGTGATGAGTTTTGGGGACCAAAATCTCCCCAAAAGGGGAGTGTTTTTTTTAAAACCCGAAATTGGATTGACAAGAGGAAATCTAGAAGGTTGGAGGTAGGATTGATTGAGAAGGTTGATCAAACCAAGTTGATTATTTGATAATAAAGGATTGGCTAAATTGAATACTGACAACAAAGATGATTGGAATATCAATTAATCTAGATCGACTGACACACATATGTAAGTAGGGATATTTGCACCTTATATTTGACGAACATGTGGGTTAAAGGATTGGTGGGAGCCTTGTCAAAAATATTAATTCAATTAGATAGATGTAAGCTAGGAAGGGATGTATGTGTTGCATTTGATGATCGGGACGACTCTTCTAGAAAATGGCATCAATTACTAAAGGGGAGGTTGAACTATTTCAGTAATTGAAGGGACATTAGAAAAATTGAATAAATCAAATTAACTCTTCAAGATGGCCCATAAGAAAGTATATTGTAGGACATTTTAGAGTTGGAAAAGGGATTTCCAACTAAAATTTCCAACATATAGTTATGGACATATAGTTTCATATAAGTTTAAAAAGGTCTTTCCAATAATAAGAACAGTTCTCAAGGCTTGTACCATGTCTAGGGGAAGGAGAAAAGGGAATTAGGATTTAAATGAACCTTACGTGCTTAATGACCAATATCAAGGGCTCCAATTAGCAATATGGGCAACATTGGTATGCTTTAAATAATAATAATGGTTGTTAGGACACCATATGGGCACCTTTCACAGGTTTTATGCATCATAGTTGGCTCTCAAGGCATCTAAGAAGGAACTTAGATCCATTAGGAGGATATAGTTGCATTCATAAGCTGCATTAGGAGGATATAGGTCACACATTCCTAAGTTGCATATAGTTGCATAAGTCACATATAGTTTCATAGTTGCATAAGTTGCATATAGTTGCATAGTTGCATAAGTTGCATTGTTGCATAAAGTTGTGTAAAGTTGCATAAGTTTCATTGTTGCATAAAGTTGCATGTTTCATAAAGTTGCATAAAGTTGCATAAAGTTGCATAAGTTGCATTGTTGCATAAAGTTGCATGTTGTGTAAAGTTGCATAAAGTTGTGTAAAGTTGCATAAGTTGCATTGTTGCATAAAGTTGCATAAGTTGCATGTTGCATAAAGTTGCATAAAGTTGCATAAGTTCCATAAAGTTGCTTAAGTTGCATAAGTTGCATGTTGCATAGTTGTATATAGTTGCATAGTTTCATATAGTTGCATATTTGCATATAGTTGCATATGAAATTGTTGCAATATAGTTGCATATAGTTGCATAAGTTGCATATAGTTTCATATAGTTGCATAAGTTGCATAATTTGCAATATAGTTGCATAAGTTGCATAGAATTGTATAAGTTGCAATATAGTTGCATATAGTTGCATAAGATGCAATATAGTTTCATTTGACCACTCACCAATATTTGAGAATATAGTTGCAATATAGTTGCAATATGAAAAATGCCTCTATTTGGGAATATGTGCACCATTAGTATGTTTTTAATAAAAAGAATGGGTTTCAAGACCTATACCATGGCCAAAGGCCCTAAATAAATCTTCTTGATCTTAATGGCCATAAACAAGGCCTGAAACCACCATACATATCCTCTCTAAGGGATATATGGAATTTGGGTGGGATATGGTCACCATTCACAAGTTTTGGGCATAATGTATAGCAAAGAACATAAGGTTCTTAGGCCCTATTTGAATCTTATAAGGGTCGATAAATGTGATGCAGTCCTTAAACAATCACACAAAATCTATGTAGGGTATCTTTGGAACCATTGGTACGTTTTGGTAAGTGTCAATGCCAATCACCTTTGTACACAAGACAAAATTCTCTCCATTGACTGCCTTTGTTAGTGCATCAGCTGCATTATTCACTTTGTTAACTTCACCACACCTTGCTCATCCATTTTCCTAACAAAGTGGTGCTTCACATCAATATGCTTACTCTTTCCATTGCAAGTTGACTTATTGGCCATTGCAATGGCACTTTGGCTATCACAACTTATTGGCCATTACAGTGGCACTTTGGTTATCACATTGTATTTCCAAACTACCATGTTGGATAGCAATATTGTTGCACAGTCTTAATATTCATAGTTTCTTTAGTATCTTTTGTGGCAGCAACATGTTCTGCCTCTGAACTGGCTAATGACATGAAGGATTGCCTCATACTCATACAACTAACTGCTCCTCCAAACAAATTAAATACATATGCACTTGTAGATGTCCTTTACTGTACGATGAGGCAAAAATGCAATTATCTTGGAATTCATGATATAACTTCTGAAGTTTTTTAAGGATTGCACCAATGGATACGCTTGTTTCCCCATGAGAGAATAAACCAATTCAGGTCCCCCATTGTTTTTCTCATGATTTTCATGTTAAGAGAGTAGTAAGTCAAAGGGTCCAAATCTCAAATACCTTTCCACCTTTAGACGATGAATTGAATGTATCATGTCATTCTAATCCTTGAACAATTTTGTCACTAAAGAGAAGAAATTGAGGAACAAAATAATGTTAGAATACCTTATCCAATGGAAAGAGAAAAGGGAATAAAATAATGTTAGAATACCTTTTCTAATGTTAGGGTATTTTGTTCCTTATGTGCTTAAGGGAAGGATAAAAGGGAATTAGGATTTAAATGAACCTTATGTGCTTAATGACCAAGATCAACGCCTCCAATTAGGAATGTGGGCAACATTGGTATGCTTTAAATAATAATAATGGCTATTAGGACCTCTACTATGGCCAGGGGAGGGAAATAATGGCCTTAGGCCCTAAAAAAATATTCTCATCCTTAATGGCCATGAACATGAACTCAAACCACCACACAAATCCTCTTTAAGGGATCTATGGACTTTAGGTAGGATACAATCACTATTCACAAGTTTTGGACATCACGCATGGCACTTTGGATGCTACCCATGGTTAGGGAAAGAACATAAGATACTTAGGCCCAATTTCAATCTTCTCGTTGATCTTTGCGATGTAGTCTTTGTAAAACCACACAAGACACTTGTCTAGGATATTTCACCTCCGTGTGGGATATTTCATGCCAATAGTGCATTTTTCATAATAAGAAAGGATCATGGGCTTATTCTCTAAGAAAATCTTTCACATGCCTAATGGAAAAGACTAAGTCCTTCTATTGGGAATGTGTGCACCATTGATATATTATGGAAAATAAGATGTCGTATCAAGAGATATACCATGGATGAGGTAGGAAAACAAGTGACCTAAGCCCTATACAAATATTCTTGATCTCAATGGTTATGAAAAAATCCTTGAAGCACTACGCAGACCATCTCTAAGGGATCTTTGGCCTGTGGGTGGGATATGGGCACCATTCATAGGTTTTATGCATCATAGTTGGCTCTCAAGGCATCTAAGAAGGAACTTAGAACCATTAGGATGATGTTCACACCATATAAGGTACTAGGGGCCTTAAACATGGTTAGGAAAAGAAAAAAAGGTGTTAAGGCCCTATTTGAATCTTCTCAGTATCAATGTTCATGTAATAGTTATTGAACCAATGAACAACCAAATAAGACTTGTGAAGGGGATCTTTGGTCTCTATGGGTNATCATAGTTGGCTCTCAAGGCCTCTAAGAAGGAACTTAGAGCCATTAGGAGGATGTTCACACCATGTAAGGTACTAGGGGCCTTAAACATGGTTAGGGAAAGCAAAAACGGTGTTAAGGCCCTATTTGAATCTTCTTAGTATCAAGCTTCATGTAATAGTTATTGAACCAATGAACAACCAAATAAGACTTGTGAAGGGGATCTTTAGTCTCTATGGGTACCTTTGGAACCATTAGTATGTATTCATAGTAATAATGGGTCTTAGGGAATGTACCATGGCAAGGGGAGGAGAACATAGAGATTAGGCACAAAATGAAGCTTCTTGAGTTCAAGGGCCATGAACTAGGCCTCAAACAACCACTTAGATCCTTTCTAAGGTATCTTTGGACTCTGGGTGGGATATGGGAACTAGTATGATTTTTTCACACCACACATGAGATTCAATGCCTATGTTATATCCCGGGGAGGAAAATAAGGGCCTTGGGACCTAAAAAAGGATTTATTTTCCATGAACAAGGACTCTAACTAGAAATATGTGGACTATTAGTATGTTTTCACAGTACGAATGAGTCTTAGGGCATTCACCATGGATGGGGATGAAAACCAAGCCCTTGTGACCTAAACAAAGATTCTTAGGCTTAATGGCCATGACCAAATCCTCTGAGGGATCTCTAGGGGATACTTTTCCTATACATGGGATATCATGGATATTGGTAAGAGGTTTTTCACATAATAGTTGGGTCTCAAAGCCTTCAAGTGGGATGATCTAGAATTAAGGGCTTTTCCTCAAAATTGAAACATCTCAGGGATTAGTAAATCTATGCATGTCTATCCTCATACTCTACAAGACTTATCAATCCATCTGAATATGTACCTTTGTCATTACGTTAGTGATCAACTATCTTGTTTCACAAAACTCAAGATAAAATTT
Source organism: Picea mariana (assembly GCA_032191745.1). Lineage (NCBI taxonomy): Eukaryota > Viridiplantae > Streptophyta > Pinopsida > Pinales > Pinaceae > Picea > Picea mariana. The sequence continues at coordinate 9,216 of JASDQU010246181.1, forward strand.
ATGATTCTCCAATTGCTCACAAACATAATGGTACTGCACTTAAATGCTCTTTATTCTTACATGAAAACTAGTATTCTTAGCCATTTCAATGAAACTTTGGTGATCACATCCTAAAATTGTAGGATTCGGTTTCTCCAACCTAACATATTTTTGTAATTTTCTTAGCCACATCAATTCCTTGCTTGCATGATTTGCTACTACATGTTGGGGTTCTGCCATAATGTATTCTCATATGTTATGTTTATCAGAGTTGTGCATTCATTTTCTTGTTTATTAGTTTCTTCTTTATATGATGACAAGTCCAAGAGGCCTTCATTGTTTTGTCCTTTTTCTCCTTCATCCACTCTCTTCATTTTATCTCATTTTCCTTTGGTATATATGTTAAGCTTATTTCAGTTATTTCGGTTATTTTTAAACCATGTATGTGCATTTTAAAAGGATGACTTAGCATGTCATCAAGAATTCTATCAAGCATTCTATCAAGAATTTATATCAAACATTTCATCAAACAATTAGCATGCACACTCAAGAGATAGGAGAAATAAGTCAAACCATTTCCTCCGACTGTGTGCCCTCCTCTGGTGCAAAACTGTGTTCCCTCCTCTGCAAAATTGTGTGCCCTAACCTCCTCCCATGTGCCTCTCCCTCCTTCTCCTCCTTCTCCCATCCTCCTCTCCCTTCCACTCTGCGTGCAAATACAATGCCCTAGCCTCCTCCCATGCGTGCAAATACTTGTGCCCTAGCCTGCATGTGTAACCCCTAGTGTGCGACTGTGTATAGTGGTGAGTGGTGAGTGTGCCGAGCAGCTCCACACCCATGCTCTAGTGGTGTGTATAGTGGTTGTGACTGTCACTGTTGTGTGTGACTGTGTATAGTGGCGCGCGAGTACTCTATGCAATTTGTATTTTGTTTTTTGTTTTATGTTGTTTTATTTTT
>JASDQU010246182.1:1965-15587 GCA_032191745.1 Picea mariana
CTAATACCACATACCTTCTCTGCTTACCACCCTCACCTCCCACTGACACTTGTCTTCCACTTACCCATCCCTTCTCTTACGTTGTGTCAGCGCCACTCCTCACCATATCCCCACTTTCCATGTGTAATCCACTCCCTGCTTCATGTCACATCCATCTTTCTTCCTCTACCTCTCACCTTCTGCCATATGTCTCCCATGTCATCTCCACCTATATGGTTGTACCCACTCTCCCTTCGCCACCACAACCTTTGTCCCTGCCACATCCTTTCCACGTCCTTTCTCCCAACCACCGAACATGTGTCGTATCCTGCCAGAGTTTTACTGGTCACCTCAGCCGTTCCTTCTCATCAACATCCATGGTCGTCGGCCAGTCTTCCCTATATGCATCCAACAAGGCACAAAAGGAGAAAGAAAGACAACCACATCTCCATGCACAGGCATTGACTCTGTTCACTCAGATCCCAATGAACCAGTTAATCTAAGTGTGGAAGGTGGGTGAGACATCGTCTCCCTCCATAAATAGGAGGCTAGAAAGGGATAAAGCACAGAGGCAGGCTATCAGTCCAGACTGACAGTGATTTTTTCCAGTAGAAGAATGCATGGCCAATCTGACCAACGTCTGCATGCACATCCTGACAGAGAAGCTCATCAATGTAAGGCATTGAATGTATGACATGATCGTGTTTAAAGAAGCTCGAGCCAATTCTAAATATATGTAGGCATTTTTTCCATTTTGTTAGTGTGGATGGTAGAGCTAAGATCCCGATTGTAATGTTTTGATGAGGCCTCTGGTTCTCTGGTTATGCTATGTTTTTGAGATTTCTTGCTTAATGAAAGTCATCTTCTTTTCCATCTCTTTGTAGGCTCTATATTAGGACACTCGAAATTGGAGGATCTAGTTGAGGGTGGTGGTTTTGCTGCGATGTAGGTTTGATCACTGCAATATCTTCATCAGTTTTAATCTGCTTCTTGTGTTACCTTTTCCCTTATTACACTGAGTAGCTCGGAATTGGAGGATCCAGTCGAGATGTTACAGTAACATCATGGTGTAGGTTTGATCACCGTGTTGTTGTAATTGTGTCATTCAGATATATCTCAGTGTTTAAGCTTTGAGTCCAAGAGGATCTTGTTATTGAATTTTTTCCTCTTTAGGCTACTGGAAGATTGAATGTCCATAACATGTCCCTCATCTTCTTATCAGTTCTTCCCCCTACTCACCTTTTACAACAAATCATTGACTAAAGTTAGACCAAGACCTCACCTGTTTATGCATGCTAACCCAGTTTTCTGAGTTAAAGCAATACAGTCCTGAGAGAGAATCCATTATACCATCCTTGAACTTATTTACTGTGACATAAGAACTGATGGGTATTAGACTCATCCCTGCTGCAATCTAGGGGTGACTTCTGGTGCTAACATTTTTGGCATCACTGCCAGGGAACAAAGTTGAATATTTTCCTTGGGATTGAACGATAAAGCCTACTGGTTCTGAAGGTGCATTAGAACCCAGTACATTAAGATTGTGATTGTGCACCTAGTGACTCCATTGTGATGACTCCACTAGTCTGACCTCATTACCCAGCTGTCTTCGAAAGGAAAACACATGTGGTCTCACCCACAATTTCCTCTATCTACACCTAAATCTGATCCATAGAAAATTATCATAAAGGGAAAGTCCCTCCAAGAAGGTACTTCTTCCATTGAACCAGGTAGCTCTGATGATTTCCAGTCTTCTCCTGTAAGAACTCCAATATCTACATCTCATCCAACGGTTATACCTTCTATTGGAGTTTCTCGAGTTTTAAATTTTGTGAGTGTTCCTATTGAGTTTTCTCCTCCTGGTCTAGGATTGGAGGGAGAAATACTTGTCACTCCACTCTCCCCTAAAATTATACCATGGTTTAGAACCATCATCTTAGAATATTTTCCTACCCCAAGCTTCACCACTCCTCCTCCTATTACTTTTTCTATTACCACATAAAGAGAGACCTCAGTTCCCCCTAGCCCTTCAACTCTCTCTTTGAATCCTTTGTTGTTTCCCTTTATTCCTGGAAGCTCAGTTTCGGCCTTTCCTATCCTAGCACCTTCGCCTCCTAGTTATCCTCCACCTCACATCCCTATGGAGAGTGCTAATCCTCCTAGAAACCGAATGGATGCCATAGTAGCTACAAGGTATTCTCCCCTATTCCTACCTCAACCCGTGAATTCTCTCCCTGTTGGAGATTACCTAAAATACATTCCTAAGTTCACCGGAGAAGAAGATGTAATTGTTGAAGAGCACCTCGCTGCCTTCTATAGTTACGCAGACAATATAAATATTGAAAATGAAGATGTCTAGATGAGAGTATTTGTCCAGAGCCTTGATGGAGAGGTTAGAAAATGGTTTAGTGGATTGACTCCTAGATATGTTGTTGGGATTAAGGCTCTAGATGTGTCCTTTTTAAGAAAGTGGGGAGATAAAAAAGATTTCTTGTATTATATTACAGATTTTGGGTCCCCGAAGAGAAAAGAGGGAGAATCTATCTCTGATTTCTCCAAAAGATTCAACAAGATGTACAATAAGATCATTGTTGAGATTAAGCCTAAAGAAGCCTCTACTAATATCACGTATGCTAGTGCTTTTGACCACGATTTTTGCCTCTTGATCAGAGAAAAAAGAGCTACTTCATTGGCCAACATGAAAGATGCTTCCCTGGAAGTAGAATCCAATGTGTTGGCAGTTGACAGGCTCAGAAGCAAGTCTGATAGAGACAAGGGAAGGAGAGGAGTTGAAACCTCAACCTCTCTTTCCTCTGCATCTTACCCTCAAGTAGATGAATTAACCAAAATGGTAAATTCCCTATCTGTAGAGATGGATAAAATGAAAATGGAGGGGAAGATGACATATAGAAACCCCCAAAACATTGACAACAAAGGCAACTTTAGGAGGCCAAATAAAAATACTCCTCATATTATGTCAAGGGATCAAAGGGACAGAGATAGAAGTGATAATAAAATCCATACTCCCCTTCAAAAAAACCTTGTTATTGATGAGGAAAGGGAAGAAGAGGAACTTGACCCTGAAATTCACTGTATTGGAGATACCTCCCCTTTTCCCCATATGATTCAATCTTCCTATGAGGAGTCCCTCTTGAACATTCAAATAAATGAGCTGAGTAAGGGGGAGAAAGCCAATACCAGTCCCAATAAATATAACCTTCGGTCTAAGAAGAAAGAAGGTAAGTCGAACATCCATGATCAACCTTCCACAATAGAGAAGCCTATCAAAAAAACAACTAACACCAGCAAGGAAAAGAGAGCTCAGGATTCCCCACCAATAGCTAAAGACCATGTCCTAGGGGTGAGAGATCATGAAATCCCCCTTCCTCCTTTATTTTTGATCATGAAATCCAAAAAATTAGAATCCTTGTGCCCCTTTTAGAACTAGTTAAGAACGAAGACCTCAAAAAATACATGTCTAAACTGTTGCATTATGAGCCATATTTCCATTCCACAGACTCAATAAATCTCCAAGATGAAAATATAGTAGTCATCTTAGGTCCTATGGTAGAAGATAGAAATGATTCATATCCTCCCTTCTACACATCACTGAACATACATGAAAAAGTGTTGCATTATTGTCTAATGGATTCAAGGGCTTCGCATAATCTCATTCCCAAAACTGTCATGAAAGAACTCTGGCTGGAAGTCACAAGGGCCTATAATGATTTTTACTCTTTTGATTCAAGGAGGGTGCAATGTCTTGGGGTCATCAAAGATCTGGTGGTAACCTTGTTTCAGCTACCCATGAAAAGTGTGGTCATGGATATTGTGGTGGTTGATGTTCTGACCAAGTTTGGCATGCTATTGTCAAGATCTTGGATAAAAAGGATTGAGGGAACATTACATATGGTCCTCACATATGATACTATTCCATTCTTTGGAGGGGAGCACAAAATACTATACAAATAAGCTCAAGTGCCCTACATCATCAGTGATGAAGAAGACCCCACCAATCACCCTATTTTTGCTCTGGATACTGATTTGGGATCTAGCTTGTTACAACTCACTAATTCTCCTAAGTTTCCCCTTAAGATCAAAAAGCCCTACCGCCCCCCTCCTTGAAGATTCTCCTCCAGTTACCTCTGTGTGGAAAATGTTCTTTGACAGAGCCTATTTTAGGGAAGGAGATGTGCTGGAGTGGTATTTGTTTCCCCTACTCAGGAAACCATGCATCTTTTATACAAATTAGAATTTGAAGCTACCAACAATGTGGAAGAGTATGAAGCCCTAGCTTTGGGCTTGAGAGATGCAAAGGACATGGGGATTGAAAGGCTAGCAGTGTTTGGCGATGTTGACTTGATTATTCAGGAAGTTAGAAATATTTACCAGGCCAAACACCCTCGACTCAGGAGTTACATAAATGAACTATGAGATCTCATTGACAATATTTACTTGGCCTTCAACATTTCATTCATCCTTAGAGAAGAAAACACAATGGTCGATTCCCTGGCTATCTCAGCAAGAAATTTCATATTTCCTTTGCCACCTAAGATTATGTATGATGTAGAAGTGAAATATAGACCCTCTATACCTGACAATGTCAAGCATTGGAAAGTGTTTGAGGATGATATAGAAGTCATAAGATTTCTAGAGACCATTTATGAGTTTTCAGAATTGCGTATTGATCAAGACCCTGATTTTGACATAGAACCCTATGCTGATGGTTTTTTGGAAAAGATCGCTAATCATCGTATTGTGCAGTTACCAAGTAATCACATTCGAAAGGAACTAGTTCCTTTGGAAAGTATTTTTGACAGTAATGATGTAGCAGTAAAAGTTAAGAGGTTGGATGAGGATGATGATGCATCTAAGTACAATATTGGCACAGAGGAGGATCTGAAGTTTGTCAAGTTGTGTAATATCTTGTCAAAGGAGAAGAGGGTCGAGTATACTAAGCTATTAAAATAATTTGTTGTTGTGTTTTCCTAGACTTATGAATACCTTAGAACATATGACATTATCGTTATTGAACATAAGATCCCATTGATGTAAGGATCCAAACTGTTTAGGTAGAAGTTAAGCTGGATAAATCCTATGTTGTTGCCTATCATGGAGAAGGAGGTTAAGAATCTCTTAGATGCCCAAATCATTTTTCCCTTGAGATATTCAGAATGGGTAGCCAACCTGGTCCCAATAAGGAAGAAAAATGGAGAGATTAGGCTCTGTTTCGACTTCAGAATTCTGAACAGGAGCTCAAAGAAGGACAATTACCCACTACCAAAGATGGAACATGTATTATAGAGGGTAACAGTTTCATCCAAGATTTCCATGATTGATGGATTTTCTGGCTACAATCTGATATCTTTTTTACCTGAGGATAGAGAGAAGAAACCTTCACCACTCTTTGGGGCACATTCATGTATGCCAAAATTCCCTTTGGGTTAATGAACGTGGGAGCAACCTTTCAATGAGCCATGGACATTGCCTTCATTGGAGAGAAGGATAAATTTGTGGTCATCTATCTGGGTGACATAACAGTCTTTTCCAGAGCTGATAAGGAACATTATTGTCATATGAGGAATGTTTTGTTAAAATGTAGGAGGTTTGGTCTTTCCCTGAATCCTAAAAAATCATTATTTTCTATGAAGGAAGGGAAATTACTAGGGCATATAGCATCTACTAAAGGAGTAAGGGTCGATCCCAACAAGGTGGAAGAAATCCAAACCCTGTCACCCCCGAGATCTAGGAAGGAGGTCCAATCCTTCCTGGACAAAGTTGATTTTTTAAGAAGATTCGTTTCAAACTTTGTTGAATTGGTGAAGCATATCATAGTCATTCTCAGAAAGGGGAATGAAGTGAAGTGGACTACTAAATCCAGAGAATCCTTCAAACAAATCAATAAGGCATTGACTGAGGCACCTTTTTTTATCAGTCCTGATTATTCCAAGGATTTTTTGATCTTTTATTTTGCTTCTTTTGATACAGTGGTAGATGTCTTGTTGTAGAAAAATGATGAGGGATTGGATAAGCCTATATCCTTTTTTAGCACGACATTGAGGGATGCAGAGATTAGATATGACATCATCGATAAACAGTCCTATGCATTGGTGAAATCCCTCAAGGCTTTCAGGATCTATGTCCTTCATTCAATGATTATTGCATATGTCCCTTCAGTTGTTGTGAAGGATATTCTCAGTCAGCCGGAAATAGATGGGAGAAGGAGCAAATGGATTGCCAAAATCCTTGAATTTGATCTAGAAATCAAGCCCACCAAGATAGTTAAAGGTTAGGGTTTAGCCAAGATGTTGGTTGAATCTAATTGTAAAGATTTGGGGGTCAGTTTCATCAATTTTTTCTCAAAGGATCAGTGGGTTGAGTTGTCTGACAAGATTTCTCAAGATGGCCCCCCTTTACCAGAGTGCACCTGGTATAAAGACATTAGGTTTTTTTTGTAGGAGTTGAGGCCCCCTGATGGTATGGAAAGGAGAAAGACAAGATATTTAAAACAAAAAGTAGTTAGGTATTGCCTCATTGACCAGGCCTTGTATTGGAAAAACACTCTAGGATTTCTTCTAAGATGTCTAAACCCACAAGAGGCCCAAAAAATTATGTTCGATTTCCATAGCAGCCTATGTGGGGGAAACCATTTTTGGAAGACCACACTGTACAAAATCCTCAAGGCTGGGTACTACTAGCCCACTTTATTCACTGATGCCTATACAAAAATCAGAGCATGTATCAAATGTAAAAAATTCTTAGGAAAGCAACAACTCAAATCTCTACCACTAAAGCCTGTAATAGCTTCAAAACCCTTTTAGCAATGGGGGTTGGACTTCATTGGGGAAATACATCCCACTTATAGTGGTCAACATAGGTGGATCTTAACTGCAATAAATTATTTCACCAAATGGATAGAAGCTATCCCCACCAGGAGTGCTTCACACCAAGTGATCATTGGTTTTCTGGAAGATATTATGGCAAGGTTTGGGTATCGAAATAGAATCATTACTGATAATGATGCCTCCTTCAAGTTTGAGCCATTGATCAAGTTCTGTAAGTAGTTGGGGATTTCATTAATTCACTCCACTCCCTATTATCCCCAAAGCAATGGTCTGGTAGAGTCCTTTAGCAAAAGTTTGGTCAAGCTTATTAAAATACTGTTAGAAGACAATAAGAAGGCATGGGATTCAAAGCTCAAATTTTCTTTGTGGGCTAATCGAGTGACAACGAAAAATATCCCTAGGCATATCCCCTTTCCAACTTGTTTATGGGCCAGATGTTGTTTTTCCTTCTCAGCTGGATTTACCCGTAGTGAAATTCTTTTAGAATTATCAAGGAGAACCTGACAATATGATCAGAAGAATGCATCAACTAGTAGAAGCTAAATAGACCATAGAGAAGGTTATGGACCGAGATCATGACTTCCAACAAAGGATCAAGAAAGCCTTCGATAGGAAGAGAATAAAATAATATTTTCGACTGGGAGATCTAGTGCTTAAATGGGATGCACCTAGGCAGGACAGAGAAAAGCACAACAAATTTCAAGCCCTGTGGATTGGGCCTTTCACAATATCTGAAGTATTTTCAAATAATACTTACAGGTTGCAAGACTTGGAGGGTGAGGAAATTTTTAATGGCCCTGTGAATGGGAATTTCCTAATGAAATGTTTTACTTGAGTAGATAGGTGGCTCCCTTGTAATTGTAAATATTGTTTTCCTTGTTTGATTTTTTTTGGTTTAGTAAGTGACCCCATAACCCAACAACAAGGCACTGAAGATGCAAAAGAGTTCTTGGCATATCCCAAGGAGCAATCCATCCCCCATGGAGCCTAATGTTATCACATATGTTTGTAAGGGGGTGTTTTCCTAAGAAATGGACCCCCTTTGGCTAAAACGTGGAAAGAATGGGTTAAAAACCCACTTATACTAAGTTGTATTCTTGAGTGCATCATGGTAAGGAGCGTGTAGATCTGGGAGGCTAAGATATACTCACTCAGATTTACTATGCAGGTTCCATATCAGACCTCCCTGTCATTCTGTCTTTAACGGNCCCTCTGATATACCACTTACCTTCTTTGCTTACCGCCCTCACCTCCTGCTAACACTTGTATTCCACTTACCTATCCCTTCTCTGTCATTGTGTCAATACCACTCCTCACCATATCCCTGCCTGCCATGTGTACTCCACTCCCTACCTCATGTCACATCCCTCTTTCTTCCTCCACCTATCACCTTCCACCATCTGTCTCCCATGTCATCTCCACCTATATGGTTGTACCCACTTTCCCTTCACCACCACAAACTTTTTCACCACCACATCATTGCCACGTCCTTTCTCCTGACCATCGAACATGTGTCATATCCCGCTAGAGTTATACCAATTGCCTCACCCATTCCTCTTCGTTAACATCCAAGGATGCCGACCAGTCTTCCGTGTATGCATTCAATAAGGCGCAGAAGGAAAAATAAAGACAACCATGTATCCAAGCACAGACATTGAATCTTTTCACTCAGATCCCAATGAACCAGTTAATGTAAGTGTGGAAGGTGGGTGAGACATCGTCTCCTTCCATAAATAGGAGGCCAAAAAGGGACAAAGTGTAGAGGCAGGCTGTCAGTCTGGACTGACAGATATTGCACCTAACAGAATACTGCATGGGCATTCTGACCAACGCCTGCATGCACAACCTAACATAAAATCTTGTCAACATAAGGCCTTGAATGTATGACATGATCGTGTTTCAGGAATCCTGAGCTAGTTCTAAGTTTTTTTTAGTGTGGATGGTAGAGCTAAGCTCCCAATTGCAACTTTTTTACAAGGCCTCTGGTTCTCTGGTTATGCTATGTATTTAAGATTTCTTGCTTAATGAAAGTCAACCTCTTTTCCATCTCTGTATTAATACACTCAGAATTGGAGGATCTAGTCGAGGGTAGTGGTGTTTATGTGATGTAGGTTTGATCACTGCAATATCTTCATCGATTTTAATCTATTTACTGCGTTACCTTTTCCCTTCTTACGCTGAGTATCTCGGAATTGGAGGATCCAATCGAGCTGTTACAGTAACAATGTGGTGTAGGTTTGATCATCGTGTTGTTGTAACTATGTCATTCAGATATATCTCAATGTCTGAAGATTTGAGTCCGAGAGGATCTTGTTCTTGAATATTTTCCTCTTTAGACTGTTGGAAGATCGGATGTCCATAGTAGGTCCCTCATCTTCTTATCAGTTCTTCCCCCTACTCACCTTTTACAGCAAATCACTGACTGAAGTTAGACCAAGACCTCACCTATTTATGCATGCTAACCCAGTTTTCTGAGTTAAAGTGATACAGTCCTGAGACAACATCCATTAGACCAGCCTTAAACATATTTACTCTAGCATACAAACTAATGGGTATGAGGCTCATCCCTGCTGCAATCCAGGGGTGAATTCTGGTGCTAACAAGGTGTATGATCCCAATTTAATAGTTTACAATAACTATCATGGTTTCATCTTCCTTGTAGTCACTCACCCTCCAGGCCCATGCTCAGGCATCACCTTCTCCACTATACAGTCCCTCAGGTGATTCATCTTGCCTTGCCAAGGTTTTCTCACACATGAAGAAATACCCATCATGTGCATGATCCTGATCAATAGTTTAAAAGAACCATTAAGGTCTCCTCTTCCTTGCAATCACTTACCCTCCAAGCCCAGGCTCAGGAATCCCCTTCTCTGTTATACAGTCCCTCGGGTGATCCATCTTCCCTTGCCAAGGTTTTCTTTCACAGAAAGAATTCCAGAGACTCTATCGAGTCGTACAGTCGAAGCGTCCCTAAGACTTTCTCTGTCGAGGTGTCCCTCTGGCTTGTGTTACCTCAACATAATATATTCTAGGTGATCAGGGTGTTGGGCTCTAAATATGTCCTAAAAACAACCTCTATGCATCAACCAAAGGTAGGCGTTGGCACAAGCATTTTACTTTTCACCTACGTAGGTTCTTACCTTCCGTTTTCAATACCCATCCTCCAGAGATGAAACACCTGTAAAGGAACAACAATCGTAAAGGGAACGATAGTTGTTTTATTTAATGGAACAACATGACCTGCAGAAGGAACAAAAATCGGAACAAAAGGAACAACAGTCGTTACATTGGGACGAACTAATGTTGAATTAATTGCATTGTAGTATTTACCCAACTACCTAATTTGTCAACCCAAGGTTCGTAAACTGATGAAGCACATGCAAAGTATATGCAAGATTGAAGTGGGACTAATCTAATCTAATGTTTAAGCTACAACTGAAATTGAATCATTAATCTAACACACGACTGAAATAGAATCATTAATCTAACTCATGACTTGGAATTGAATTAATCTAGTTGCGTAAATGAAATTAATCTAGGAATGAGAAATTGCGTGAAGGAATTAATCTAGAAATGGAGAACTACATGAAGGAAAAACAAGTACAATGTGTGAAGAATTGAATGACACAACAACATATGTGAGCTCATTCCATTGAAGTAATCTTCTATTACAATAACCAAATCATTCTTCATAACAAAATAATAAAAGCATGAAAACCAAAACCATGAATCAAAGCTAAGAATCCCTTTCTCTTTCGAATCCTAATGACTACCATTAATGACTACTCTAATTCTCTACTTACAACTCAATTGAATTCTAATTGCTCCTAATTGAATTCTCATAAAGAGAGAGAACTCTCTTTTATACATGAGAGCCTTGAAGATAAGATAACCATCTCATTATTAAAGATCCACTTTTTTCTCAACTTATTTCCCATTATTACAAAATATAATCCCTTCAAATCCTCACACATATCTCTCATATATCTTAGATAAGATATTCCAACCAAATCTCCATGATCTTCTCCTTGGAATGGGCTTGAATTATCTCGTCAAATATTGAAATGGTGGAGGAAGTATTCAAGAAGTCCTTTGAATGAATCCTTCACATATTTCTACACATTACAAAGCTCACACATATTTGAGATATATATGAAAACATGTCAATTTTCTAACATTTAATCACAAATTCCTTTCAAATACTAAAATGAATAAAGTGGAGAAAAATAAGGTGAAACCTAAGTATATTTAGGGAAATGATATCATGAAAGGTTAATGGGGTGATGAAATGTGAAGAATAATGAAGGAAAAGGTGGATGAGAATAGGACATTTCTGAGCCCCAACATACCCTCCAACTTAACTTGTTGCATGTCCTCATGCAACCATGCATGGATCTTCTGAAGAAATTTTGGCATTTGGATGCTGGCTTTGAGTGATTATAATAAATGTTTCTGGGATGGGATTTACATGAGTAACAACTGTCATTTTCTTATGGTTGGTTCTTGTGTGACAACCATGAATATAAATAATGTTGGTTCTTGTGTTTACAACATTCATTTCATTATTTGTTCTCTTGTTGTTATGATAATAATTTTCCCATGTTTTTACTGAAAAATATATTCTATCAATGTGCATAAGGAAACATCACCGAGTATAATAAATTCCTGTTATTTGTATATTTGTGAATCATTCCAATATGTCTATCAGTTCTTATGAACAAAAGTGCAACATAGTATCATTGGAAAACAAATGTTGGAAAATAAATGTTCATAACTGGTAAATGAGACGAAAAATGGAATGATGGTAGTGGAAAAGTGGAGTGATGATAGTGAATAAAGTCCCTTACCCCCCAACTTAACTTGTTGCATGTCCTCATGCAACATGGCATAAGTCGTAGAAGTGAAAAATGAAAGGGAACTTAATGAGGGAATTTTTCTTCTGCGAATTAAGACACAGGAGCAGACCAATAGGGGATGTGACAACAACACATCGGTCTGGACCCCCCCCCCATCTGGCTTTCTCAAGCTTAATTTTGATGGGGCCTCCAGGGGTAACCCTGGACCTGCTGGTTTCGGAGCCGTCCTTAGAAATAGCATGGGCGAGATCACTCATATGATTTCTGGCTTCCTGGGCGAAAACACGAACAATGTGGCAGAGATCACAAGTCTTCTAAACGGCCTCCAAGTTGCGACTCAGCACCATCTCCAGCGGCTGATCATTGAAGGAGATTCATAAATAATAATTCAACTCATCTCAAAAATCCTTCATGGTCAATCCCCGGGGCGCTGCTCTCCCAGTTGGAGACTCTCAGGACTTCTAGAGGATCTTGAAGGTCTTATACACCCCAATTTGACTCTCATTCCCGTCCATGTGAAACGAGAGGCAAACAAAGTTGCTGATCACCTGGCTAATGAAGGAATTGACTCAAAGGAGAACCTTATATTCTGGCAGGCCAACGTTTCAGAGGAAACAGCCCTCTCTATGCATTGCAAAGAGCTTGCTGGAAGAGACTTCCCTGCCCCGGATGGGGTGACACGCGGAGGCGCCATTGAGCCAACTGGACATGCACTCAGCGATTGATAAATGCACAGGACCGCCACCCTCGCGCGACATTTAACGTTGATGGACGGCCGAAGCAGAAGTCTGATGGAGGAGTTACTTCTCCCTCGCGTGGTAATAAACATCCCAGGCGCACTTGATTCCAGGGTTATTATGACAGATAGGAAGAGCGGACAGTTTGATTATAATTCTTCTATGCATCCCGAGCAAGAGCGGAAGGCTCCTGGTGCGTCAATTGCTGGGTCTTTTTTTGTCCTATCCCTGTGCACAGGAGATTTCATTCAAGGTTGGGAACTTCCCTGTCTTCGACAGAGTCGGCCTTCCAGTGCTCGGCACCCGCAAAGGCTTTTGATTTGGTCCTTCTCTAACCCTGTTTTGCCCTTAATTGGCATTTTTGTTGGGAATATGGTCAGGCGTAGAGGTACACCTCGCCGAGGTGCAGCTTGGGAAGCCAACAAGGCGCAGAGGCGCAGGAAGGAGGAGCTCGAAAGGGCCTTGGCTCTGGCCTCTTCCATCCTCAGGAAGAAAGCTCGGGTCGAGGGTCGAGCGATGCTCAACTCCATGGTCGAGTGAGAAACCGGAAGTAGCAAGGAGAAGAAGGTGACAGAGCCCATGGATTGGTTTTTTGGTTGTGTTGTGGAGGAGGAGCCGTCAATTGGGGACCCGACTTGTATGGAGAAGTCAAACAATGGGGAGACGCTCACCATACAGAACAATGACAACACTCCGACTATGATGGACGACCTCCCTGGATGCATGGTGGAAGAAATTCCATGGTTGGAGGAGCTGATGACAGACGATCAACAGGCCATAGACGCCGAGCAGTTGGAGGAGATGATGACAGACGACCAACAGGCCACAGACGTCGAGCAGTTGGAGGAGTTGATGACCGACGAGAATGCGGAGCAGTTGGAGAAGTGGATGGTTGACAATGGCAAAGGAGAGAATGGGAATGGTGGTGGCGAACTGCAAGGTCCCTTCCTTAGAGGTGAACACTTGGCCTTGGTGTTCGAGCTCCGCAGCCACGTCGCGGACCTGGAACACAGGGCTGTCACTATGGGACAGAGACTCGATGTGCTCCTCGAAGAGCTCTCCGGGACCCCAGCGCCACATCGGTGCCACATGGGCATGCAAGCCTTTGACATATCGAAGAATGCTGATGGACGCGCCAAGTCACCGGACGCCTAGGCAGTCGGGCCCTCCAGGTTCTTGTTTTTATGTGTTAATTGCTATATGCC
>JASDQU010246183.1:4769-16656 GCA_032191745.1 Picea mariana
TTGACACAGATTCTTCTACCCCTTCAATTCTCGAATTTCGGCGTGAGAATTCACGAGAGATCTAACGACCCCTCTTTCCTGAGCTTCACACTTTAGAAAACGCTCGCCGTAATTCTCCTTTCTCCTCTACAAGATCTGACGGCTCTTAGGACCTCACGAATTCTCCATGGAGAATTCCGATCGTCCGATTCTCCTTGACAACTTCTGAGAACTTAGCAGTTATTCCTTCGATGGAGCTTATCTACCTGCAAAGTAACTTTTCTACGCCTCCTTCCAACACTTCAAGGCACTAGCCCCCTTGATCTTTTCTTCAACAACTTTGAAGACTCTATCCCTCCTGAGCTTGCTTGAAATCCTCAAGTACTCTGGGGATAAATCCTGCACGCACTCCTTGTGGAACTTCTTCAAATACGCTCTAGTATTTGAACCTCTTCGACTCCGCGCACTCTCTTGGCAACAGGAGCCCTTCAATTATTTCCTTAGTTGATAAGTTCTAAACTTACAACTAGCCTGCGCACACCTTGCACGGCTCTTGTGCTCAACCTGCACTTCTGCAGGAATGAGAATAACGTTGTCTCTCCTGAGCCTTTAGAGATGAAACTCTGAACCCTTTTCAATGCACTCCTTGCGGACGACTTCACTGCACTCCTTACAGGAATTCTTGCTCAGATAGAGAAACAATTGAAACTCATTCCTTGATCTCTCTCTCTCAGATTTCAAACATTCAATGAGAAATCATTCATACATAGCGTAACAACAAATGCATAACATAAAGAGTAAAATAGCTATGAGCATAGCATTCAACATACATACACAGAGAATATCACAACACCATAAGTCTGAATCAAAGATTCATGTATTAATTCAGGACTTTTGTACATGGGTGTTTCCAAATACAATTCTTTGTTTCTTCTCCTCTCTGTGCTCTATGCTCTATTGATGCTAATGTCACAATGTTACAATATGAGGGTGTCTATAGTCGGTTTTCCCTCCTACGCTCAAAACTGTCTAATCTGCATTTAAATCTACCTACTCACATTAATTATGTATTAATGCCTTCACCTACTATAGATGAGAGCGGATCGCTCATGATATGTTTACAATCTACAAGTGTGCTTCCTCTTAACTATTACATTAATGTTTCAAAAATATTTCAAAAATGTGCACTGGTGCTTTCCAACTGTCTTCCGTCCTTACGTTTGCTCGTTCTTGGTGATGCTCCTGCATCATACTCCCTCTCTTGAAAATTTTCATGGGTTCCTTTCCATGAGCGCTCACATGGTCTGTCCATGCTTTTGAATCTCTGCTTCATTTTCCCAGCTGGCATCCTCAACTGGATGTCCCTTCCACTTGACCAAGTGTTCAAAATATTCCTTTTTCCTGGTCCTCTTACTAACTCTTTTGTCCGGTATGCTTTCCATTTGTGGTTTCTCTGCAACTGGAATCTATTTAGTCCACTGAACCTCTGGTTGTTCATTACCTACTTCTGTTTCTTCAACTTTATAAGGGTACAAATCTGAGATGTTGAATATCGGAGAGATTCCGTTCCCATCGGGTAATTCGATCTCATAAGCATTTGTCCCAAACTTTCTTATGATCTTGCACGGTCCAATTTTCTTCATTTTCAATTTATTATATGTCCCCCTTGGGAACCTTTCCTTTTTCAAGTGTGCAAGGATCAAATCACCAACTTTGAACTGAAGTTCTCTCCTTTGTTGATCTTCTCTTCGCTTATACTCTTGGCTTGAGTTTTGCAATCGCTCCCTAACTTGGTTATGAAGCTCCTTCATCGCTTCTGCGAAATCCTCTACACTAGCACTTCTAGTAGCGTTCTGTTCTGAATCCCTTAATTTAGAAACTCCCCTTGGATACATGCCATAAAAAATTTGAAATGGACTCTACCCCGTGCTTCTATTGATTGAATCATTATAAGCAAATTTCGCCTGTGGTAGAATATTGTCCCACTGACTATGGTGTTCAGTCACCAAACTTCTTAGCAAGTCTCCCAAACTTCTGTTGACAAATTTTGTCTGTCCATCCATATGAGGATGATAAGCTAAACTAAATGACAAGTTTGTTCCCA
This sequence comes from Picea mariana, assembly GCA_032191745.1. Taxonomy (NCBI): domain Eukaryota; kingdom Viridiplantae; phylum Streptophyta; class Pinopsida; order Pinales; family Pinaceae; genus Picea; species Picea mariana. Next base: position 6,853 of record JASDQU010246183.1, read on the forward strand.
TCTTTTTCCATAAGGTTCTCCAGAAGTGTCCCAGAAACTTGGTGTCTCGATCCAAAACTATGCTTCTTGGTAAGCCGTGAAGTCAAATGAATTCTTTGAAAAATAGATTTGCAATGTGAGTTGCGTCAATGGTTTTCTAACACAGTATGAAGTGTGCCATTTTAGAAAATCTATCTATTACCACAAAGATTGAATCGAACCCTCTTTGTGTTCTCGGTAGCCCCAATATGAAGTCCATGCTTACTACATCCCATGGCCTCTCTGGTATGGGTAACGGTTGATATAAGCCTGCATTCTGCCTCTTTCCTTTTGAATCTTGACAAATTCTACATCTGTCCATGAATATTTTGACGTCTACTCTCATTCCTGGCCAAAAATATGACTCAATTAACTTTGAGAACGTCTTGTCATGACCGAAATGTCCGGCCAATCCTCCACTGTGTTTCTCCTTTAGCAAATTCTCTCTCATAGAGCATTTTGGAATACAAAGTTGATTACCCTTAAACAATAATCCTTCATAGATCATGTATTCTGTCCATTGACTTCTGTCCCTGAGAATTGGATTCTCAGTTGTTTCATACGCCTCTTTGAAGTCTGGATCATCTCTGTACATGTTCTTGAGGACTCTAAACTCCTGCAATAGCAAACATTTCCTGCTCAAAGCATCAACAACTTTGTTAGAAGTTCCAAAAATATGCTTGATTACAAAAGTAAAGTTCTGCATGTATTCAACCCATTTAACATGTCTTTGATTCAACTTCTCCTGTTGAGTCACAAACTGCAAAGCATGATTGTCACTGTATAAGACAAACTCCTTAGGGATTAAGTAATGTCTCCATTTCTTCAATGCTTGAATAATAGCATAGAATTCCTTGTCATACATGGAGTATTTTATTCTGGCTTCTTTCAACTTCTCACTGAAGCATGCTATCGGCCTATCTTCTTGGCTCAAGACTGCCCCTATTGCAAACCCACTTGCATCACATTTTACCTGAAATGTCTTTTTGAAATCAGGCAACATCAAAATTGGTTGTTCCGTGATTTTCCTTTTCAGCAAATTGAAGCTTTTCTCAGCCTCTTCTGTCCAATGAAAAGATTTATGTCTTTTCTTCACTGTGTCCATCATTGGTGTGCTAATTCCACTGAAATTCCTGATGAATTTTCTGTAGAAACTAGCCAATCCATGAAAACTTCGAACTTCAAAGATACTCCTTGGCGATGCCCAATTCTTAATCACCTCCACTTTATCTGGATCCATCTTCAACTTATTTGTAGAAATAACAAAACCCAAATAAATGAGCTCCGTCTTCATGAATGAGGATTTCTTCATGTTTATCAGCAACTTCTCTTGCTGTAGCCTCTGCATCACTGTAGCCAAATGTTTCAGATGCTCTGCCTTTGTTTTACCAAAAATCAGTATGTCATCAAGATACACAATGACAAATTTTTCGATGAAATCCTTCAGGACTTCATTCATCAATCTCATGAAAGTTCTCGGCATGTTTGTTAAACCAAATGACATAATGAGCCATTCATACAGTCCCTCATTAGTCTTGAAGGCTGTCTTCCATTCGTCTCCTTCTCTCATATGAATCCGATGATATCCACTTTTCAAATCAATCTTTGAAAAAAATTTCGCTCCACTCAAGCAATCCATCAAATCATCCATCCTTGGCAATGGAAATCGATACCTAATGGTAATCTTGTTAATTTCTCTTGAGTCTGTACACATTCTCCAACCTCCATCTTTCTTTGGACTGAGTATTGTCGAAACAACACATGGAATCAAGCTTTCTCTAAACAACCCTTTCTCCATTAAATCCTGGACCTGTCTTTTGACCTCTTCATTCTCCTGCGGCGTCAATCTGTATGCTGCTTTGTTTGGTAAAATAGCTCCAGGTATGAGATCAATATGATGACTTACACTTCTAATAGGTGCCAACGAACGAGGTAGTTCGTCCACTACTATATCAACAAATTCTTCCAGTAACTTCTGGATTTTCTTTGGTAAATCATCCACTCTTGTGCTGGTCAAAACAATTCTAGGTTTCCTGACCACAATGAATTGTGGATCTTCCTTCTTCTTAACCTCCTTAAGAAGTTACTTCCCACTCATGAGAAGTACAGTGTTGCTTACTTCAGGTTTCACCTCTTTGTCCTTAATCGGCAACAACATGTGAGTTCTCCCATTCTTTTCTAGGGTGTATGTGTTCTTCCTCCCATCATGAACCACATTCCTATCATATTGCCATGGTCTACCCAACAATAGATGACAAACATCCATGGGAATGACATCACACAATATCTTATCATTATATCCTCCTATCTTAAATTCAACTAAACATTGTTTAGTGACATTTATCTGATGTCCTTTTTGTAGCCATGAAACTTTGTATGGACTTGGATGTTCAATAGTCTCTAGCTCCAGCTTTTCTACCATCTCTGTAGAAACGAGATTGTCTTTGATACCACTATCCACGATGACTTTGCATACCCTATCTTTGGTCTTGCAAGCAGTCCGAAAAAGACTATTCCTTTGCACTGGATTCTCTGTCTCTTTTTTTGGCGTTAAGAGAACCTTCCTCATCACCAGTGATCTTTCACCTTCAGCATCTTCTGCCTCAACATTCTGCCTTTGTGCTTCGACAATGTGAGTCTCACCACCTTCTTTCTTCTTATCTGGGCATTCATAAGATTTGTGTCCATTCTTTCCACATGTGAAGCATTTTATTACTCCACCTCTGCCTCTTCCTCTAGTGCAAGGAAAAGTGTTGTTATCATCATATTGTCCTCTCTGTTTGGCATACTACCCTCTTTGTGAGCTTCCACCTCTCTTAGTTTGAGGTTTCTTCCACTCTTCCTTAGGCTTATGATTCCTATATTGGGCAACTCTTTTTCCCCTGGGCTGGCTTATGTCTCGACCTCTTTGAATTTGCTTTCGGCTCAACTTCTCTTCAGCTTTCAGAGCCATCTGATAAGAATCTTCTATGGTCCGAATGATCATCATGCTCATCTCATCCTGAATGTCATGTCTCAAACCATTCATATACCTAGAAACCTTCTCATCATCACTTTTGTGATGACCTGTCCTAATGTTTAGCTTGTATAACTCTTAAGTGTACTCCTTCAATGACATCAGCTTCTATCTCAAATTTTGCATCCTTCGAAACAGAGTAATTTGATAATCCTTGGGTATGAATTTCGTCTTCATCTTCGCGACCATTCTATCCCAACTCTTTATTTTCTGCTTTCCTTTGCAGCGTCTGTCAACTTGTAGTTCATCCCACCACAATGCTGCATGTCCTTTAAGTCTTGTGACAGCATGTTTGACCTTCTTGTCTTCCTTGACATCTTCATAGTCAAAATACGTGTCCAGAGCTCTAATCCAGTCTAGAAGTTCTTCAACATCTAGGTTTCCTTCATATACTGGAATGTCCATTTTTTCTCTAGCACCCATCCTTGCAATGACCCTGAGTAGGCGTTCATTTGCTGCATCTTCTGCTGCAACTTCTTCTCTTTCATGTCCAACTTCATCTTCACTTTCAGATTCACTGACATCTCCAACACCGGTTGTGCGTCTTTGTGCTATCTCCATTTCCTCGAGTCTGGCATGTAGGTCATGCATCTCTCTTTCTACGGCTGTATCAGGCACTTGATTGCCCCTTCTTCTTGGCATTTCCCTTTCCTCTAGTGAATCAGGTGTTTGCCTGTCTCTTCTTCTCGACGGCATGGTGAATATTTCTTTTCCTTGCTACAGAAAGCAAATAAATATTCCTGTTCTCTGATACCACTTGACGCAGACCCCCAACACTCTATCAGGCCTTGGGTCGAGGTCCGCTACAGGATTGTTCTAATTCCTACCCTTGAGTCAGATTGACTCTTTTATTTCTCTTCAGGGAATCCCACGCATGTAATATGTTGCTCCTCCACAGGTCTTTATGAATTGAGCCCACGTGATCAAACACGAAGCATCAATTCCAATCTCCTCCTGACCAAACCATGTGATCGTATTTCTCGCGATTTCAAAAATTCAGAGTTCGTGACTTCAAGAATTCTCCTTCCAAGTCTCTCAACTCTTCGCCTTCCGAAACCCGAACTTTCGATGTGTCGAAACGGTTGTCGTGTCCTCTCCCACGACAGTATCGCGGTTCACAATTTCGGGAATCTTGGGACAAATATCCCGATCTCCTATTCCCCGAAATACTGAAATGTTGAGTTCCGACACACTTCACCAATAGCTGGCCCCACACAAATCTTTTTTCCCTTCGGGACTTCGCACTTCGTGATTTCGCGAATCTCGCTACAAGGCTTTCGGTTCTCCAACTCACGAAACCCCGAAATGGTCAAAAAGGTTTGACCTTCGTGTTGACAAGTACACCACCTATCCACTCTCCATTGTCTACAATCTTTGACACAGATTCTTCTACCCCTTCAATTCTCGAATTCCAGCTTGAGAATTCACGAGAGATCTAACGACCCCTCTTTCCTGAGCTTTACACTTTAGAAAATGCTTGCCGTAATTCTCCTTGCTCCTCTGCAATATCTGACATCTCTCGGGACCTCGCAAATTCTCCACGGAGAATTCCGATCGTCTGATTCTCCTTGACAACTTCTGCAAACTTAGTAGCTATTCCTTCAATGGAACTTATCTGCCTGCAAAGTAACTTTGCTACACCTCCTTCCAACACTTCAAGGCACTAGTCCCCTTGAGCTTTTCTCCGACAACTTCGAAGACTCTATCCCTCCTGAGCTTGCTTGAAATCCTCAAGTACTCTGGGGATAACTCCTACGCACACTCCTTGAGGCACTTCTTCAAATACGCTCTAGTATTTGAACCCCTTCGACTCTATGCACTCTCTTGGCAACAATAGCCCTTCAATTCTTTCCTTAGTTGATAAGTTCTAAACTTACAACCAGCCTGCGCACACCTTGCATGACTGGTGTGCTCAACCCGCACTTCTGCGGGAACGAGAATAACGTTGTCTCTCCTGAGCCTTCAGAGATGAAACTCTGAACCCTTGTCAAATTACTCCTTGCAGACGACTTCACTGCACTCCTTGCAGGAATTCTTTCTCAGATAAAGAAACAATTGAAACTCATTCCTTGCTCTCTCTCTCAGATTTCAAACATTCAACGAGAAATCATTCATACATAGTGTAACAGCAAATGCATAACAGAAAGAGTAAAATAGCTATGAGCATAGCATTCAACATACATACACAGATAATATCACAACACCATAAGTCTGAATCAAAGCTTCATGTATTAATTCAGGACTTCTATACATGGGTGTTTCCAAATACAATTCTCTGTTTCTTCTCCTCTCTGTGCTCTATGCTCTATTGATGCTAATGTTACAATGATACAATATGAGGGTGTCTATAGTCGGTTTTCCCTCCTATGCTCAAAACTGTCTAATCTGCATTTAAATTTACCTACTCACATTAATTATGTATTAATGGCTTCACCTACTACAGATGAGAGCAGATCGCTCATGATCTATTAACAATCTACAAGTGTGCTTCCTCTTAACTATTACATTAATGTTTCAAAAATGTTTCAAAAATGTGCGCTGGTGCTTTACAACTGTCTTCCATCCTTGCGCTTGCTTGTTCTTGGCGATTCTCCTGCATCACTCTTCAACCTATAATTGAAGAAGTGACCACGCTGGTGCCTTTTATGGTCAAACTGACTCTCCCTGAAAAGAGTGATGCACCCTCCAATCATGTCATCAACATTCCAAGTCTTCCCCCTTCTGAACAAGAGAGATTCATTCTTCCTCCGAATATTCTCTCTCCAAACTCTAACGAGGTCCCCTTTGACTAGGACGACCTGACAGGACATCCCATACCCCCACCTAAGTCTGTTCCACTAAGAGACATTATTCAAACCATAAAAAAGACTATGTACTCCGTTATCACTTTCTCCTCCTCAACTTGGAGAGCTTTGGGATTTCCCAAGCTTTTGTCAGTGATCCGCAGGATATTGACTTTCGAAAGAAGGCCGGGTTGGGAACCTTGGCCTCCCCCTTTACATGTTGATTAGACAAAAAACACGAGTCTTAGTTAATCTCTTTTTCTGATTTGTTACTAAAAATTGAAAAGATCACCAAGTGATTTGTCCCTTTCACACTCGTTAAAATTGGATTTGAAAGAACACGAGTCTTAGTTAAGCTCTTTTCTGACTCGTTACTAAAAATTGAAAAGATCGCCGAGTGATTTGTCCCTTTCACACTTGTTAAAATTGGATTTGAAAGATCATGAGTCTTAGTTAAGCTCTTTTCTGACTCGCTATCAAAAATGGAAAAGATCACCGAGTGAACTTGTCTTCTTCAAACTCGTAAATTGGATTCGAAAAGACGTCTATTTGGCACAAGTTTACCCCTTTTTCACACCAAGTAGACTAAAATATATAAAAAAGGATATTTTTTGGTGTTAAATTGTGATTGAATTTCATGCCCTTGCTTGCAGTATTAAGCCTTTAGCCAGTTCTCGCTTTGCATTATAAACTATGGCCCAAGCAGTTTGCATCCTCAACCAAGAAGATCCTTATCTATATCCTTCGCAATTTGACACCCTATACCCTAGAGGGAACATCACCCTAAGTGTTCATCTCTCGTATGCATTTCCTTGCATTGAGCATAGGTATGTTCCACTGCTGGAACTAGTTTTTCTTACTTGGGACACTCGTTCCCTCCTCTGTATCATAGCATTCACTTGTTATGAAAAAACAAAAAAAGATGGGCGAGAAGGGAGTACTATATTGTAATTGGTAGTAGTCGTGTCGCCTTTGAACATAGCACAAAGTTATTGAGTCCTTGTGTCATCATAATTTTGGTTTTAGCATAGCCTTAGGAAGATGATCTCATTACAGAATTTTCTCTACCGACTGGTTAATCTTCCAACCACTATAGAGAACATTATGGATGCCTCCTGCATCTAATTGTCAAATCATTAAGTCTATGCTGCCAGAGTCCACCGTATGTCTCATTCTCTTGTTCAAAGGAAGTCTATCAACCTGTGTCGGCCACTCCTTATAAATCTTGACTTCGCATGTCGTCCATACCCTCAATTTGTCTCAGAATCACATGATACTTTGGTCTTATGATGTACCTTGGCCCTACTTTCATCATTGGTAGGTCACATTGAACCCAACAATCGACATTTCATCATGGGTTGTTGACTGGGTTGTTTCCCTTGTGTTTGATGGCAAGACATCTATTCACACTTTGGGATTTGTGTAATGTCTTGGATTCCATTAGCCTTATTGGTGGTTTCCTCATCTTTGTCAGCAGTTTTCATCATTGGCTTCTATTCAGAGGGTCTTTTTCGTGCACCACTTGCATTTGGCACACACGAAAGATGCACAGGGTCATTGGTTCGTGAACATGTTCTTTGTCCGATCTCCACCAAATCATGAAGCTCCTGCTTTGTTCCTCGTGCTGACTAATGAGAGATGCCTTAATGCTCTCCTTTCAGTGGGTCTCTTTCCATCGACTTCAGCTCATGTATTCTGGATACAAGACTTAGAGTTTTATGAGTACCTTTAGGTTTGCAGTCATTAGTGGTAGGCTCTCTCGCCATTGACAGATGGGAATACATCAATGTCTCCTAATCAATGGATCTCTCAAATGTTTGACACCAGATCCTTTATTCACATTTGTAGAGATGTACTCGGTGCCTTGATACCTACTTTCATCATTGGTAGGCTATCTCGCATTTGTTAACGGTATACCTCAATGACCGGTAATCAAATGATGTCTCATCGTGTTCGACGTCAACTCATTTATTCACATGATGTAGACTTGCACTATTGGTGGATTGTATTGAAGACTTGAAGACATCACTTTGTAGACACAACTTTCCTGAGCTATTGCTTCCATTTCATCGGACCAATACCTATTTGACTTCAACGATCATGGGAGATTAGATTGTACTCCTTGGTATATAGATATCTTTATATTGATTTTGAGACTGGTTTCATTGGGCCTTGTTTGTGACTATGAAAACTATTGGCATGTAACCGTTTTTATATTTGCCTACTCATGGCCATGCACACTTGTTAGTATATTTTCCACATGGATCTGCATTGTATTTTTGGCAGCTATGTATGCAAAGTTAGTACATAATGTAATGAGCAATTGAGTTCATCCAACTGGTTCTCTACCACTCCACTTCTGGCTAATTTATAATGTATTTCAGCCATCGCAGATAATCCTCTGATCTCACACATTAGGGGGCATCTGTTATAGCAAGAATTGCCTCACCATTGCTATGTTGCACAGAGGGCCTTTTTCCATTTCCCTATGCATACTTATCAAGCCCCTTTTTGATAAATCTAGAGCCAAAATTATATATTTTTCCACATATGCACTTCCTAACTACTTTGCAAGATGCGTATATGCTTTCTACTCCACTATAGCTCGCGTATATCGAGATTTGTGACAGAAAATACAAAATGAGGTCGGGTTTCCATGTCACGAAAAATGATCTCTAATCTTTGGCCTTCCATATACTGAAAACATTCTGACTCGACCCTTCAGTTGCATTCTGGAGGCTATAAGAGCACAATTTCGAGCTATGGAAAAAGAGAGAGAAAGCATTCAACTTTGAGAGCAAAGTTACTCTGGAGAAATTACTTCATATTGAGTCTACATCCCTTTGTCCCTCAAGTATGAACACAGTGTTTAGGCCCCAAGCTCTTCCCTTATTGTCAAGAGGATCTCATTATCTCTTTGTTGTGAGCATGCCTTTAGTGGAGGATTGAAGTGGTGGAGATCCAGTTGGAAGGAACTTGGTTTCTTGGTTTCGAACCGTGTCAACACGGAAGTCTATAATGTTGATACTTCTGTTGATCAATTATTAATAGAAATACTCCTTTCCCGTCCTATCGATATCTTGCAAATATATGATTATTATCCATGGGCATGTTTGTAATGCTTATTAATGGATTGTGCTATCTGATGTGCTAACTCATTTTATACACTGTCACTATATACTTGCATCGATTGTTTGTTGAGAACTTCTTGCAGGTGTAAAGCTTCAGGTCAAAGTGCTCAACAGTGGAACGACATCAAACGATTGGATCAAGGTAGGCTTCTTCCTCATATTGAACATTAGTTTATATAGAACATGTTGGAATTGAGTTTATTTCTGCAGTAATACCTGTCAATTGTGGTTTACCCTTGGCCATAGAGAGTTTTTCCCTTGTAACACCTACCGTTGGTTCCCTTGTTCAGTATTTTGACAAAGTTGGCCACTTCTTCATCGTCTTTCGAGACGTCACTGTTGCTACTATATTATTCTTGTTAATTTTTCTTTTTCTTTGATCTTTTGGATGCTTTTAAGGCTTCTTCTTTTACATCTAGATTTTCCTGTTCAGTTCTCATTTCATATGCTGTGAAGATTCCATGCAGTTCGTCCATGCTTATTGATTTTATATCCAATCTTTCTTCTAGTGCTGATATCTTTGGGTTAAATCTCATAGGAACAGATCTTAGTACCTTTTGAACATTTACAGATTCTTCGATTTCTTCTCCCAATCCTATGATTGCATTCACTGTTTCATTGACTCGTAAGAAGTAGGCTACAATATTCTCATCTTCCTTCATTTTTAGTTGTTCGACCTGACCTCTGTAAGTTTGAAGCTTTGCTTCTTTGACTTTTGTATCTCCTTCATAAATATTTCAAATCTTGTCCCAAATCTCTTTAGCAGATTTACAATGTGCAACTTTGGTGAATACCGTATTATTGAGACCATTCAAAAGTGCATTTTTGTCTTTGGAATTATTCTCACCTAGTTTCA